>CAUYSK010035331.1:0-41387 GCA_963575035.1 Avahi laniger | reverse complement strand
ACAGTAAGCATTAGCACTGGGACTTGAACCCATAACTGTCTTGTTCCAAATCATCCAGCTTTGACTGTTATTGCTGTACTGCTTGACTATTAAAACATATCTTGGCCTGGCGCGGTGGCTCACGCCTGTAATCCTAGCTCGCTGGGACGCCGAGGCGGGCGGATTGTTTGAGCTCAGGAGTTCGAAACCAGCCTGAGCAAGAGCGAGACCCCGTCTCTACTAAAAATAGAAAGAAATTAATTGGACAACTAAAAATATGTAGAAAAAATTAGTGGGGCATGGTGGCACATGCCTGTAGTCCCAGCTACTCGGGAGGCTGAGGCAGGAGGATCGCTTGAGCCCAGGAGTTTGAGGTTGCTGTGAGCTAGGATGACGCCACAGCACTCTAGCCCAGGCAACACAGTGAGACTCTGTCTCAAAAACAAAAAAAAATATCTGACCCTCAAAAGAACCTTGCTTATGTAGCAAAGAGAACACTGGGCTCGGGGTCAGGAAACACAAATCCAGGGCTGGGCTGTTTTCCAATAACTTTCTATATGCTCAGGTAAGTGATCTTATTCTTGGTGCCTCAGTTTCTTCGTCTATGAGAGAGAAGGGGCTGGGAACCGGGGAATGGGGAATTGTTTAATGGGGACAGAGTTTCAGTTTGGGAAGATAAAAAGTTCTGGAGATGGACTGTAGTGATGGTTGCACAACAGTGTGAATGTACTTCATGCTGCTGAACTGCGCACTTAAAAATGGTTTAGATGGTATATTCTACGTCATGCATATTTTACCACAATATAGAACACTGACTAACTGATGGCCAACGCTCCCCCACTGTGGAGAGGTGGAGCCCAGAGAGAGCAGCGTGGCCTCCTCCGCAACCCAGCAGGGTGGCTGGGCACAGCCGGGTCCTCTCCTGCTGCAAACTACCAGATTCCACACACCCGCCCCCCCCACCGGAGCCCATGTTCTCTGCATCTCAGATGCTCCCAGAGGACCATCTCAGCCTGGGAAGCTAATACCACAGTTGTGAGGAGAGAGACAACTTCTGTCCGGTAGAAGACACCTAGATATTCCCTGAATCCCCCTTCTCCCCTTGTTAAAATGCAGGACACGTTTTCACCTCAGCTTTGTGGATTCTCTTATTCCCTCGGATGTCTTACCCAGCTGGCAGGAGGTGGGTGACTGTCATTCGACAAACCCCAGCTGGTCGTTCCGTGCCCCGTGAGAACCACTGCACCACAATTGCCCGGGGCTCGCCAGCTCAGCTGCAGGCCTCTCCCAGAATGCGGGGCTGCAGCTCGCCAAGGCCTGCAGTGGTAAATTCCCCGCAGCTCTCTTCTCCTCCACCTCACGTTTTAATTTCCTCTCGACAGTGCTCTCCACCGGGTGAAGGCCACTCCTTGATGGAGAAAGCAAACACAATGTGAGTAGAGCCCTTCGGTGTTCATACCGCCGTTTCTGCTGGCAAGCGGCGGGCCCTGCGCCTCTCCCCTCCCCGTGCTCAGGACGAGGAGCACCCTCTCTGTTGTTCTTAGTGGATTCACAAGCCTCAGTTCATCCTAACCCTGACCCTTGCTGGCACGACCTGACAGGCTGGGACACTCCACCACCCCTACCTCTGCAGAGGTGGAGATGAGAGGAAATGAGAGGCCACACCCTACAATCCTATAGGCATGGCAATGTCACCGCCAGTGTCACCTTGGTCTCAGTCTAACTCCTGTTGCAGAAACCTCTTGGAACCTGAAGGACTAGGAAGTTGGCTCCTCTGGCTTTTCACACCAATGACATCCCTCCCCTAAAGCAACAGCCTCTTACTGTCCTAAGAGATTCGCAGCTGCTGTCAGTAAATCCAGTCAGTGCCAGTGGCCTTGCAAGTACCTTTTTCACTTTGTTGAAAAGATAAACTGAGATGTAATACAATTTTTTAAAGAGTTTTTTTGAGCAAACAATGATTCATGAATCGGGCAGCTCCAAACCAGATGTGGTCTGGGAACTTCCACAGAGGAGCCCAAGGGGAAGCTTTTCTAGAGCCGACACAGGAAAAAGCAAAGCAGACATTCAGGTAGTCACAATTACACAGTTGCCTGGTGTGGTCCATCCCCCTGGAAAATCCCTTGTTATATAACTATCAGTTGGCCGTTTCTGATGGGCTGAGATTAAGTTCTGTTTTTCTTTAATATAGATAGACATTTACAAGAAATAGCTCAAGTTAAGTTTTGCTTATTAATGGGCCTAACTGGTTTTCTCTGCTCAGGGGTCTTCAGGCCTGGTCTCCATTTTAATTCATATTAACAAATTAAAAATAAGTCTTAATTCTCAGTCTTGAACTCTTCAACACCCTTTTCACAGACTCTTCTGTGAAGATTTTCTTAGGTGTTTTTGAGTCTCAACATCCCAGATGGGTTTGGTTGATATTGACCTGAAGTTGGAGTCTTGGGGAAATAAGGCCCCGCTGCACCTAGATAGGTCATTTTCTACTTGGGATCCTGGAGTTGTCGGTTTGCCTCCAGAAGAGGAGTGTCTGTGACAGGCAGCGGCAGAAGCCACAGGCGAAGCTGCCTGGGGAGCGAAGCTGTGCCAGGAATCCAACCACTAAAGCTCCAAGGATCAGCTTTGCAGTTGGCCTGTGCTGGTTCTAGGACACCTGGGAGGGAAGAAAGTAAAATGCATTAAGATCAGGGCAAAAAAGGTAAAACGTAATGTCGCTGGAGACCACTCGTGTTGGCAGGTCTCTCACTGTGACGCTGACTTGTCTACTGGACGAGGGTGGGGCTGGGGGAGGGGATAGTAGGCAGGAAAGGAGAGAAGACTGCGGAAATGGAAAAATGTTCCACTGAGGAAAATGAGAAAGGGGGCCATGAGGCTAGGTAAAGGGAATGTCGCAGTGTGCACTGCCGGTGAGAATGGAAGATGGTGCAGCTGCTGCGGAAATAGGATGGCAGCGCCTCGAAAACTTAAATATAGAATCACCATATGATCCACAATCCCGCTTCTGGGTACATACCAGAAGAATTGAGTGCAGGGCTCAGAGAGACATTTTTACACCCGTGCTCAGCAGCTTTAATCATGGTAGCCAAAAGGTGGAATCAACCCAAGTGAACTGAAGGGAGGATTGGATAAACAAAATGTGGTATATTCATGCCTGGAAAGTTATCTGGCATTTAAAAGAGACGAAATTCTGACACATGCTACAACATGGATGAACCTTGATGACATCATGCTGAGTGAAATCAGCTAGTTACAAAAGGACAGATGCTTTACGAGTCTGCTAATATGAGATACCCAGAGCAATCAAATTCATAGAAAGTAGAATAGTGGTTGCCAGAGGCTAGAGGCTGGGGGAGTGGGAAACAGTGTTTAATGGGGACAGAGGTTCCGTTGGGGAAGACGAGAGAGTTCTGGAGATGGATGGCGGAGATGTTTGCACAGCAATGTGCATGTACTGAATGCCACTGACCTGTACCCTCAGAAATGGTTTAAATGGTAAATTTCATGGTATGTGTATTTTACTACAATAAAAACAAATTTTAACTTTTAAAAAAGGAGCGCCAGCAGCCGACTGAGGTTTGGAGTCATAAACAGACCAGAGCTGCTTTCGATGAGAGGTCTGAAGTCTGGAAAAAGTCCTCAATATCCAAAGACCTAGAAAGGTTGACTATGTTTTAGCCACACAAATCTGAGTAGTCCACACAGGAGTAGACCACGGATGGAATAATTTAATTTGAGACAAAGAGCTTCCGGAATGCGTGTGCCAGTTCCCGTGGTGAGGTGGCTTTCTGTTTGCATTATGTGAGTCGGTGGCGGGTACCCCATTCGGAGCCAGGAATGATGGGCGGACGGAGCCTATGAAAACGCTCACGTCCTCCAATGTGCTCCTCCACGAGGGCCCAAAAGACACTTCGCTGGCCAGGACGTAGGGGAGAAGAGCGCAGGTGTCCGCCGGCAGGTGATGGGTCCCTACAGGCTGCCAGGCCGCTGCCTGGCACTGCGGTTCCCAGGGGCTCTGTGGCCTCGGCAGGACAGGGATCCCGGGATGGAAGGGGCAAAGTGTGGCGTTCAAACGCTGGAAAAGGAGGAGGAGGCACCAAGCAGGTGGCCAGGCCTTCTCATTGGTGCGTAGGTGGAATAGATCGTGGGGTTGGTTCCCTGGGACCACAGGAGATGGGCAGCCCTTGAAGGCCCTCATGATCTAACAGAAATTCTAGACCCAACAGAGGCTTGACTTGATCTATCATGCGAGAGTCACATCTTTCCCCAAGCTGGCACCGAGTCAGCCACAGACTTGGATCCGCAGGAAGGAAACCAGGGATGCGCTGTCGCTGTTGTGGGTGACTCTCAAAGGCCTCCAGAGGCCCAGGCCAGCTCCCTCCTCCCCGCCAGCACTGTCTCAGCCCATCCAAGGTGACCTCTGTTTCCTTCCCCCCTCCATGTGAAAAGTGGACCTATGACTTGCTTTGATTAATAGAAAGCAGAGGAAATGATGTTGTGCCAGTTCCCACAGGTATTAATAATTTAAATTTTTCTAGTATCCACATTTAAAAAAGCAAAAAGAAATGGGTGAAATTCATTTCAATATATGTTATTTAATACCCAGTATGTCCAAATATTATCATTTCAACATGTAATCAATATTTTTAAAGTGTGAATCAGGTATTTTACATTCTTTTCTTCATACTTAGTCTTGGAACTCCAGTGAGTATTCTACATTTACAATGCAGCTCAGCTGAGGCCGGCCACGTTTCAAGACCCGATGGCCACATGAGGTTGGTGGCAGCTACTGTACAGCAGCAGTGATGGAATCCGTGGATGTGAACATCGTGTCTGGCGGCACAGCCCTCCTGGGGAGTCTGTGAGCCGCTCAATTTCCTCTCAATCATTTTCTGTTCTCTCTGAATCATCCAGAGAGGGGTTCTGCTGCTTGCCAGAGAATTCCAATTAGTATACACACAGCCTCTACTATTTTAATGGTTTTCCGGATGAAGGAACAAGATCATACACATACTTAGCTTTTATAATACTTGCTAGAATATGGGCCTTCAATGTGAAGGTTTTTCTGGTGTTAACATGGCTTCAATGATGTTCCCTTTGTAGAAATTAAAATAAATGATAGAACACACTCAAAAATCATTTTTGAAAGGTTGATCACATTTTCTGGAAAAAAGAAAAATGCCCCTTATAACAAATACACTCATTTCCAGACGTCCTGTGGGTTACCGGGTAGAAGCGAGACAGGCAGAGCCATCAGGAGAGCCCCGCACTGTGTCTGTGGGGTTCCGGGTTCCCGCTCTCCGTTTCTTCCACCGCCCGCTCCACGCCTCTCCCCCTGGGTCCAGGAACAGGCTTCGGGTCCCAGTTTCTCCCTCACACACCCTGAGGTGCGTCCTTGTTCTCCCCGCAGACTACCTGCGGCTCTGCTCCGGCCTCCTCCCCGGGCCTCTGCGCCACCCGCTGAAACTGCTCTGGCCACCCCACCGCTAAGCCAATGTTCATTTTTCTCCATTTTAACTTCTCTGACACCAGTAGCCTTCACATCACTAACCGCGCCCCCCGCCCTCTGGCGATCTGATCTCATCTGCCTGGTCGATGGCCCCACGGTCAATGGCCCGGAAACTTTATCTGCCATCTCGCTCACAACCTCGCCAACATCAGTCTTCTTCCACGGCAACAGCCCTGGTTTGGGTCAGGGTGGAGCTGTGCCATCCTCTGCCATCCTCTGCAGTTGGGGTGACCATTGACACAGTTCTGAACATGAGGTGCAAGTGGACATGGCTCAGTGGGGCCTCAGGGACCACCCTGACACATAGAAGGTTCCAGGCAAAGACCTTTCTCTGCTTTCTGCCTGAATGGGGACACAACTTCAGAGGTGAGGCAGTCCTTTTGTGGCCAGGAAGCAGCAAGTAATTCAGTTATAGTTATTTGTAATACTTTTGTCTTTTAACTTTTATACTGAATTAAAAGCAATTTACCCACCATCATTATAAGTAATACAGTATTCTGCTTCTGCCTACATATTTACCTTTACCCATGAATTTCATGCTTTCTTATGCTCTCATGTTGCTGTTTATCATCCTTTTGTTTCAACTAGAACTACCTGAGCATTTCTTGCAAAGTAGGTCTAGTGGTGATTAACTCCCTCAGCTTTTGTTTGAGAAAGTCTTTATCTTCCTTTCATTTTTGAAGAACAGTTTTGCCAGGTATAGTATTCTTGATTGGCAGGGTTGTTTTTTTTTTTTTTCTCTCAGCACTTTGAATTTATCTCCTACTCCCTTCTGTTCTGCAAGGTTTCTGCTGAAAATGCATCGACGTCTCATGGGGGTTCTCTTGTAGGTGCACCCTCTAGCCAGCACAAAGTTTCTTTCTTGGAATCATGTGCAGTTTGGGCCTCCAGAATGGTACTGATGCACTGATATGCTCACATTGGATGCAGGATGAAGAATCTTCGAATGCACTAATTAGCCAATAAACAAATACATAAGCATCTCTTCCTGCCCATTATTCTAAATTGTCATCCATATACCACCATACCCCACATAGGGCCAAGAATTTGCAAAACATTTTTAAATCACATTGGTTACATAGACAGGGGCCCCACAACAGATACTTGCCCAGGGTTTCGCACACCCTGGAGGCAGCTTATCCTTGGTATTCCCATAGGACTTGGCATTTACTTCTGCTATAGCACATTTTAGCAGCATTTGACACATTCAAGCATATCTATCTTTAAGACATATTCTGTCGTCACTTTCCATGATGGCACTCTTTTGCTTTTCCTCCTACTAACACCTTTCATCTCTGCTTCTCCATCATCCCTTAAATGCTGAAGTGTTCCTGTGCTTGCTCCGGGACCCTCCTATCTAACTCTCTTCCTCTCTTCCTCAGTTACCTTGTCTACTCTTGTGATTTTGAATACCGTCTATGCACTAATGAATCCTAAACCTTCATTTCTGGTCCCGATGTTTCCATGAAACTCAAGACTTTACCAACTGCCAACCTGATGTCTCCACTCAGATGTCCATCCGGCTTCTAAATTCCACACATCCAAGACAGAATTGCTGATTGTATATATATAACCCAAACCCCTCCCCCTCCCATTCTTTCACTTCTCTGTACCCAGTTGGTTTTTAAGCCAAAAACCCAGGAGACATCTTGAGTTTACCTTTTCTATTATCGCTGTGTCTCTTCCATCAGCAGTGCCTATTTTTCTTCTCCAAAGCATATTTCAAACCCATGCTCCTGTCTCCCCAGCCACCACCCTGGCCCAAGCGGCCCCCTCTCTTGCTGGACTAGCGTGACAGCACCACTGGTCTCCCTGCTCCCCTTTTCCCCTTCAATAATACATCCTCTCAAAGCAGCCAGAGAACTCTTTTCATAAGGTAAATCAGTGCATCCCATTCCTCTACTTAAAATAGTTCAATAACTTCTCATCCCTCTTAAAAAACATCCAAATTCCCTCCACAACTTGGCCTTCGATGCTCTGCATGGTCTGGCCCCTCCTAGTCCTTCAGTCCCTCCCCTTCCTCGGTCCCCTCACTTGGCTCTGGGCACTGGGCACGCTTTCTGCTCACTCACTCCTGCCTCAGGCGCCTTGGGCGAGCCGCCCCCACTCCCGCATGCCTTCCCAGCATGCCGCAGGCCCACTCCCTGTCTCACAAACAGGCCTTTCCAGAGTGGCCCTTCCTAACAGCCCTCCTGTGAGCCGGAAAGAAGCTCTATCACATCATGACCTCTTCATTAGGAACATTCATTACCTTCTGAAGAAGATATTGTGTATTCATTTGCTTAGAGTTTGACATCTCTAGATTATAAGTTTTATGAGGGCTGTCTGGTTTTCCCCCAAATTCTTGGGACTTAGAACATTGCCCAGCACAAGTAAGAATTTGATAAATAATGGTTGAATTGATAGAATAAATGAAGGAACTGATGATTCAGGAAAAGACTAATGATCTTGTGAAGGAGCCAAAAAAGAAAAAGAAAAAATGTGAATTACATTGCTAGGTAAATAATATTTACATTCATTTGTTAGCAACGTCTCCAAAGGCTCTTTCAGGCTTTATCCCCACTGAGCCAAGGAAAGTAAAATTATGACCCATGATTTGGAACAGAGCACATGTCTCAGGTGACCAGCCGGCCATGCCACTCTTCGATGTTGCAAATCTTTAGCGAAAGACACTTTGGTGATCTGTAAGGAGAGGTCATTCATTTCCAGGGGCAAATGCACTCCCTGGGGCTTTGCTCCTAACAGCTTCGTAAATGATGAAGGACGCGTATGTTGGTCATTTCTGCTCTCCAAGGCACACATTTGCCAACATGATTGCATCTATGTCCACGTGCCTTTTGATGTCTCCTTCATAAGAAGAACACGATCATATTGCAAAAGCCCATGTGTCCAAATCAAACATCTGGGGTCCTTGCACTCAAAGGCAGCCTCGAGAATGGCTGGAAGTCCACACCCTTGATTTACAATCCCCCTCTTTTTATGATCCCCATTTTATTGGGTTTTTCTTTAATTATTTTCCCTTGTATATCTGAGGAACGTTACTCAGGATAGAAAATTTATTAATACTATTTTGAGCATACTGTTTGAATTGTAAATGCAAAAGCTGTTCAGTGAAATACATGTGCATGTGCAGTGTATTTTAAAGGGCTTCCTGCTCCTTTTCTTCCCTCAAGATACCTGTCTAAGGGAGGAGTGCCACATGGGCGGGAGTGGAAACCCACTGAATTATGAATAACAGACTCCTCATAACCAATGCAAGATTGTCAGCCGTGGTAAAATCACTTGGCTTTTCCATTTTGCAGGATGCACCACATAATGACAATAATCGAAAGGTATTTACTGCTGACAAGCATTTTGACAGACTAACTTATTAGTTCATCTTGTCAGCTCGCCCGATAAAAAGGAAAACAAGTTTTATTCCAATCTAGCAAATGAGAAAACAAAATGTCAGAGAGGTTAAGTGAGTTTCCCAGAGCCACACAGCTAATAGCCAACCTGGGGCTCGGACAGAGGTCTCTGACTGCATGTCCAACATTCTTCCCACATGCCCAGGAGAAGAGCAGTGGCCTTTCTGAAAACCTGAGGCACAGAAACTACATGAACTGGTAGGAAATAATAATAATAACAATGAGCATTTCCCTGTGCTGAGAATGTGCCAGTGTCTGTTCCACATTTACTGAGCATCTATGATACCAAGCCCTGCTCTGGGTGCTGGAGATACAGCAGTGACCAAAATGGGGAAAGTGGCCCTTGCCTGCATGGGGCTCACGATCCAGATCAGGTTTCTCAAACTCAGCTCTGTGGCCACCTGGGGGGGGTTTGGGGGGAGTTCTCAGGACACTCTCCCGTGCATCCTGCCTGTGTCCACCAGTTGCCTGGAGCACCCCACCCCTAGTCATGGCCACCCGAAATGTCTCCAGACACTGACACATGTCCCATGGTTGAGAACCGGTATGCTAGAGGACAGAAGGGGAGAGCAAAAAAATGAAAAAGTAAGTGGCACGGTGTGTTAGAGGAGAATACGCACTATGGGTAAAAATGAACCGGGGAAGTGGGGCAGCCGGTGAGCGGGTGGTGTGGGTGGCGATGGTCAGGGTGGCCGTACTGGGGAGGTGGCCTTGGAGCACGGCGTGCAGGACAGCGTGTGAGCAGGCAGGTGTCTGGGACTCAGCATTTCAGGAGAAGGAGGAGCAGGTGCAAAGTCCCAAAAGCAGCAGCAGGCCCAGCCTCTTCGCAGAGCAGCCCGAACCGTGTGGCCAGAGGGAGGGAAGGACTGCCGGGGTCAAAGCAGGGTGGTGGTGACAGCGGGGAGGAACAGGATGGCTTCTGTGTGTACTTCTAGGCTGGAGCCAACAGAATTTGCTGATGGATTAGATATGGGTGCGAGAGGAAGAGAGGAATCCAGTTTGACTCCAGGGGTCGGCCTGAACAGATAGATAGATGGTGCGGCCAGGAGAAGTGTCCAGTTTGATTCACGATAAGGTGGTGACATCTGTGAGATATTCTTAGAGTCTGTATTTAGGCTCACGTGACCTTCCCAACACCCCCTAGGAGACAGACACGATCACATTTCCACTCTACAGACGAAGACTCCAAGACAGAGCGGCGGAGGGACTCACCAAGTCACCGGGAGCTGGGAGATGGCCTCTGCCTCCTCCCCGTGGAAGTCACTCCCGGCAAAGGTGGGACTTGAGCAGGGCAGGGAGAGGTTCTGCTGTGACTGAGCTTTGGAGACATTGCTGCCGGTGGTGGTTTTAGGATAACCATTTGCTTTAGTTCCTCAAGGCTTTATAAATAGATGGAGGGCTCATTAAATACAGCAGGACAAAATTGGCTGACTTTTTCTGACTCTTATCGCAGTGGCTTTGCCCCAGGAATGCACAACAGGGACCTCGTCAAGTCACGAGGGCTTTGTCCTCCTCACTGGGCGTCCCTCGCTGAACGAGCCCACCCAGATTGGCCTCTCCTGTGACCTCCGTGTTCTTTCTTTGTAACATCAGGCTTTATTTCATTTTTTCTTTCTGGATTCCTTCTTATTTTGCGTCTCTGCTATATGTTGTGTTCTGCTGAGAAGCTCAAAGGCTATGCCCCAGGAAAAAAACATAAGGTTTTCTGTTCCTTATCTTAAGCACTTTGGAGAATATGGAACATCGGTGTGATGAAAGGAAATAACATTATTGTCACAGCACTCTGGTCATCTTTGAGCCCAGAAAAGTCTGATCACAGGGGGATCTCAGAACCTTTGGGGCTGCCCTCCTCCCCTTTCCCTTGTGCACCTGGTGACCCTCTGTCCTTTAAGGCTCGGCTCTGACGTCATCTCCTCGTGCAGCTCAGGCAGCCCTGGGCATAGCCTCCCGCCCCCTGCACCCCACCCCCCCAGTTAAGGTGATAACCAGGTGCGTCATGATTACCGCCCCCACGGGACTGAGTGGCAGTGTGGGAGGGGTGGGACATGGGACCCTGTGTCTGGAAGGGCAGCTGGGGCCAGTTGCAAATGGGTCCGAATTGGCCCATTGGCAGCAAGAAGCAACTGCATTTCTTTCAGCAGGAGAGAGGCTCGATGGGTTTGAGTTTAGAGAGCAGCCCCACAGCGCTTCGCAGGGTGGTGAGGGCAGACGGGTGGCAGGGCGACAGTCAGCGCTGTTTCTGCACTCTGTATGGAAGCTGATGAGGCATGGATGGAGAGGAGGTTGAACTGGACCAGCCTTTATAGAGAAGAATCAGCAACAGCTGATGACAGAAGCTGAAGAGAAGAGCGGACAAAAATGACAGCGTCTTAGGATGGAAAGGAGCCGACGTCACCTCACTTTGCAGCCTTCACCTGCAGGAATCCCAGGCAGCATGTGAGACAGAAGGCAGGTAGCCTGCTCAGACAGCTCCCGCCCTAGACTCTTCCCTTCCTGACATGGAGCCCAAATCGGCACCTCTGAGACTTCCCACATGGGTCCTTACTTTCCTCTTCGGGGCTATTAGGTCTCAGGGCATCAGGTGTGTAAACAGCCGCCACCTCTCCACTGGGTCTGCTCTTTTCCAGGCTGAGTGCCACCAGCTCCTGACCCTTCACCCGCTAGCTCACCTCCAGGCAGCCCCTGGAACTCGGAGCTGACCGTGATGCAGCAGAAATGGCCTGGCTGGGGTGAATGCAGGGCGGCCTCCCCACTCCACGCAGGATGGTGTGAGAACAGGAGTGACACTAGCAGAACTGCGGAGTGAGCAGCCCCCAGGGCCTGTCCCCCGCAGAAACACATGTGTACAAGTGAGCAAAAGCTGTCAGAATCAACTTTGTGGAAGTCTGGAAAATAGTCAAAGGTTTACAGCAAGCAAATGCTGAATCAAGAAACAAGTGACTTAAATATAACATTTATGGAAATCTTAGTCAAACCACTAGCTGATCATGAGCTGCAGGACCAGAGACTCCAGACAGCACACATGACAAAGAATTTAGTCTTCAACTAGAATGTCTCCTAATGTTGGCTTTGTCAGAAGCCAGAGCAAAAATATTTGCTAGTTTGGTTTGTGATCAGCTATGCCCTTTCCAAGTGGCTTAATGATAAGCCAGGACTCCCAAAGCCATACATCTCAAGTTCATTGTTTGAATCTAAGTGTTAGACGTTACATGAATCCCTAATAGATTCCATTTTATTTAAGTCCCAAGGCTCTCACCTGCCAAAAATCTCGTGAAACTTTTATTTCATTACCCATCTCATAGGCTATTCCTCCCAGATTTGTGCTTTCTGTAATTTCTAAATCATCTTGTCTATGTCTTCCTTAAAATTATTGATTAAAAAGTGTCAGACATGACTGGATCAATACAGAGCCCCAGGCACATCACCGGAGGCCTGCATTTCAATAACCTTGGTTCTGTGGGTGCGTTTATCCATCACTGCAACCCACACGGACGTCTGACATGCCAGAAGGTTGTACTCAGAAAGGAAAATGTGTTTCATTTGACTCAACGTATCTGTTTGAAAACCTACTTTTTAAATATAAGGAATCTTTCACTTTTTAAAGAACTACCAAAGCGCTTTCTCTGTATTTCCCTGTGAGCACACTTAACTCCCGACCCATGTGAAGGCTCGGTTCACATTGACAGGGAAAGACTTTGCATTGAGAGAATTCGGCTCTAATCTAAGCACTGCCATTTACTAGTTCTTACTCTCTACACTTCCTTTCTTCACGTGTAAAATGGGAGGAACGTTAGAGTCTACCTCACAGAGTTACCATAGGATTAAGTGAGATAATGCTAATAAACACAGTTCTTGGCACTTAGAACTTGTGGTTTCTCTTCTCTTACAAGCTCAGTGTGCACGCCTAGACTCCGCCCCGGCCACGTTGCATGGATTTGATGGCTGGGCCTAAGGGAGCCACAGTCATGAGGGTAAGCCCAAAAGGACTACAGTTACCAATGGCTGCTGAGCCAAAGCTGTAATTTGGTATCATATGAGGGAAGAAAAAATCTATTTGTTAAAAATACTATGCTGGTTTTTCTGTTACTTGCAGTTATCCCTTTTTGGCCAGCCTGCCCTGTCTCAAGACACTTACGAGACATGATTTGTTATAAATTACACCTTCATTTAAGGAAGAAAAATCAGGTAGGAATGTGTGGTGTACATGCACAGGTATCTGTAATATATCTCCTGTATGTGCATGTGTGTGTGTGTGTGTCTGTGTGTACCCAGGTGCCTGCAGGAAAGCTCAAGCTGTTTGTTCACAAGCCAATTCCATAACTAATTACTGGGCAAGAGCACTTGGGATTTTTCTCCCTTGTGCACACGGAGATCGCAGGCAGCAGGTGTTTCTGGCAGGCCAGCTGTGCTGTGGGGGCCTCTGCACATCCACCTTCCACGCGCCCATTTCCTAAGCCTCGTGCTGGCCGAAGGAGTGGCCACGGCACAGGCAGGCATTGCTGGTGTGGACCCACTGCGTTAAGCTGTCCCAGGGCTCCTAAAGAAGGAAAGGAAAAGGTGGGCACAGGCTTTTGGTGTCAGAGGGAGCTGGGAAGTATTCAAAAGTTCTACCTGTAATTTGAAGCAAGATCAAAAGCTCGGGGAGTGGGTGGCTCATGCTCCCCCTTCCCAGCCCCTGGGGACATACAAGCACAGCTGGAAGACCTCCAGCTCTCACACAGAGCCCAGGGACCCAACAGGCACAAGGCAGAGGGGAGGGATGTGGCAGCACGGCCCCAGGGGAAAGGCGCAAGGAGCAGCGGGCCTGGGGTTGGCATGTGGGGAGCTGCACACTCCAGCAGGTGGACGCGGAGGAGGGCGCTGCAGAGCAAGGAGGAAGCGGACACCAGGGAGGTGGCTCCTGTGCTGAGACCACAGGCCCCAGCTCTCCGGGCCCCTCTGCAGACCTTGCTCTGCCCAGTCACGGCCTGGCACGGGGCAGCGTGGGTGGGTGGGCTGCCCACAGCTGGCAGCGGCTCTGTCTGCACAGGTGGTCGCCCTGAGGCATATAAAGGCAAGAGGCTGCCAACACCCTCCACCTCTGCACCATCCCAGCACCCCAGGGATCCAAAAGCATCTGGATTTTTATACCCTGGGACTCCCGAGACGTCTTGCACTGTGCTCAGTCACACGGGAGAGGGCGCTGGAAGTGAGGACTTGCTCTTGGGGAGCCCAGGCCAAGTGTCCTGCCTTCTCCCAGCTTTGGCCTCCTTGTCTGTAAATGGGAAAAATACGTCCAGCTGAGTAGGCGTTGTGAGGGCAGGAGGGGGTGTCAGGGGACTTTCCAGAATGTGGAAATCTGGTTTGATCTGAGTGGCGATGACCTGGGTAAATGCATACAGAAAACTTTACCCTGTTGTGCACAAAAGATTGTGTACTTCACCACTTGTGCAATTAAGGGGCTGCCTTAGAAACTGGTGGAAGAGGTCCCTCCCATGTGGTCTGGTTTAAGAGGTCCAGAGAATGTCGCCTCCCCAAACACATCCACTCCACCCCCATTCCCTCTGTCACTGATGTTGGCAATTTGGCTGTTACAAAGGAACGCCCTTGGCTTACCGCTCTGTGTATGACCGGGACAGTAGGAAGTGTGACGTGTTTCCTTATCTCACCTGCACCTCAGTCTCAGCGGACAGAGTCGGGGTGGAGAGTGAGAGCTGAAAATACATTTTCCCCACGTCATAACTTTACCCAAAGCAGGCTGTGTACATGGAGGGCTTTGCTCGTCCCTCTGGGCAGGGAAAGGACAGACTGAGAAGGGCCAAGGGTCCCCCACCTGGCCCTGACTGGCCAGAAGCCTGGGCTCGGGGGACTGAAGGGACAACAGTAGGGCTGGGGACTTCTGGGCCCTAACGAGGGAGGGACAGGCTCAGGGATGGCGGGTATCTGCCCCGACAGCCACAAAGCCAGCTGTCCCCACTGCCAGGACTGTGGACACAGCTCCAGTCTCACTGTGTTTGAGTCAACCAGGGGGAGAGAAGTCCAAGAGCCCACCAAGCCGTAAACTGTGGGGCCTGGAAGGGAAGTCGGTCACCCTGATTTTGAGAATGCAGATTGACTACTTTTTAATGCCCAAAATTGTATATTCCGACCCCCATAAGGCAGGAGTTATAGAAACTCCTTAATAGAAAATTCATAATATCCAAAGCTATTATGAATCGAGGAATATTTTTAAGTTACGGCATTTATTATTTTGTTTATTAGCCATGATGATAGCAACTAATTTGAAATACAGCTCCACGTGAGTGCTCACGGTGAATAGTTTTGGTGTGTAGGTCTGGGGGTACACCAGTGCCTCCCCACTCTTGCCCTGAAACCTTCCAAGTCCAGCGGGCTGAGGGCTTGCTGCATGCAGGCTGCTCACAAACCCAGCCAACAAGCACATGCACACCTAACAGAGAGGGGCAAGACAACCCTAAGGGGTGGGGGACACCAGCAATGATGGACAACGTTAAGGAAATCATTCCTGTGTGCAACGAGCCGTGTGGCTTTTCCTTAGAGTATGTTTTTACAAATGTACCTAAAATTTCCCAAAAATCTTTTTCCAAGGGGGAATTCAGCCTAAGCTTGGGAATCTGTGTGTGCACAAGGACACACACTCACTCACCAAGGATCAAGCTACATTGCACAATGCCCAGAACTTCCTGAATCCTTGGGCAACGGCAGGTGCTGAAGAGAACAGCCTCCTGTGACCTAAGAAATTCACATCCTGTGTGCAGGCCCTCTATTCATAGACTCAAGGGGGGACACAGGCATCCTGGAAAGCCTGGCTCAAAGCTCACCTTGCTGTCGGCCAAGTGCCAAGGTGGTGCTGCACAAAGCCCAGAGGACTGACCACGGTCAGGGAGACCAGGCTGGATTCCTGGCATGGGGCAGACTGGGGACCTGGGCCCCCCCACTCAGCAGGCCTCAGCATCCTCATCTGGGACATGGGGCCATGAGATTGGTGGTCTCTAAGATCACGAGCTGTAGTTCTCCACTTTCACAGTCTTAAAGCACATGGAACCTCAGCAATACCCCTAGAGCTCCAAAGAAATTTTAAAAACGCAAAAGAAATAATAAGACCCCAGATCAGGCGGGGCATCTGACGGCGACTGACGGTGCCATCTGTCCTCCTCATTCCCCTGGACATGCTTCCAAGGTCACAGCTTGGAGGGCCACTGAGTCTTCCACCTCTGCAAAGACAGCAGGAAAGCCATGGACTCCGGGGGCCAACGGGGTGTGCAGGCAGCAGCGTGTCTGTGAGGGCTTGGCAGTTGGAAACAAGTGTCACAAAGAAAGTCTGTCCTGGGGGGTGGGGAAATATATATATATATAGCCTCTGTTATTTGAACAGAGGACAAATGGTTTCTTTATACCTAGTTCTTCATAGAAAACGAGCAAGTTTGAAAAGCCTTGTTACTAGAAGGACTTCCTCTAACCTAAAAATATCAATACTGACTTCCTTGGGGCACTGACTATGAATGATCTCATTCTTCTTTTTTGGCCTTTTCCAAATTTTCTATAATGAGCATGTGAATTAACTACGGATATATATATATATATATATGTTACATTTATAAATAAATTATCAATCTCAGGGATAATCACAAAATGTGACACGGTTGATAAAGGCCTGGTGGGAAAACATGCGGAAACTGAGGCCAGGATGGTGGACGGATCATCCAGGGGCTGCTGCCCGGTCCTTGGTCTCCCACGTGTGCTCAGTGAGACCACCCCGGGGGAGAGCAGCCTTCACTCAAAAGACAAGTCCAATTCTGCTGTTTTTTAGCACTGAGGCTAATTTTATTAGATCTTTATAATTTAGAAAATTGAGTCTTGTTTATTCACAAGGTTCTCAAAAGGCTATGGAGAGACACAAGCAGGGGTGGGGAGGTGGAGGGAAAAGTTGGCTCTGCTGTTCCCAATTCTCCCCGCTCCCCGTGTAGTAAAACAGGAAAGGGGGGCACGTGCGTGGAAGCACGGTCAACGTTCAGTTCCGTCTTCCGCTTGCTCCAAAGGTGCATTCGTGCAACACGTAACCAACCCATCCTGTAGCTATATGAACAGCTCCAGGAGACACGTGCATTCAGTTACAAGAGCTCAGTTCCTTTATATTTCTCCATTTTCAGTTTCTAAATACATGTATTAAATTCTCCATTGTCAATCAGCTGTAACAGCAAAATATCCTGAGGATTTACTCACAGTGCTTGAAAGAGACACGCTATCAAAATGTTTAAGTCCAGGCTAGAAGTCAGTCCTCGTGGGATGGGGGGCTCCAGAGATCAAGGAGCAGTCTGGGAAGGAGGATCAGGGAGCCCACGGGCCCCGGCCAGTCCTCACAACCAGGGCCGGACACAGTGCCACACTCAGGCCTGTGGGCAGCAGAATACAACCTGTGACCCTCTTGGGTGCAGTGGCTCTAGCCTGGAACCCCCTTCCCTATGCTGCTGGCCTGGGGTCATGACTGCATCCAGGCTCCGCCACGTGCAGCGCTCTGGTGGCAGCTCAGGTCAGCTTGCCTTCTGCAGCTGTGGGTGGCTGCGCGGGCAGAGGTCCCTACTGCAGCTCTGAGGAGACATGGTGGTCGCTGGGGTTGGCAGCAGCTGCACTGTGTGACCCTGACAGTGATAGTTCAAGGGCGACACCTAACTTTCCCTTCTCTGGGCCATCCAGTGATGCTGTGGACTCCTGGTTCCTCGCAGAGAGGCCTCTGTTTCCTAAACTACAGCTTGACTGAAGCTGGCCTGAGCTGTGGGCAAGGGTTTTCTATCCCCCCTTCCCCAGCCCAAGAGGTGGCAGGTCCTTCATCCCCAGCTGTCCACCTCCTCACTGTCTCCTCCCTCCATGGCCACCATGCACCCTGGGCCCCTGGGTGTTCACCAGCCTGCGTCCTGCCTGCCACCTCCGCCCCCACCCGCGAGAGCATGTTCTGCCTCACTGTCTGTGTACAGCACACTGTCGGCAGAGGCGACAGGGACCCCAAATGAGACCCCACTTTCCTGGTCCCCTGCCCCAACTCACCACCCTCATTGGATTCCTGTAGGGTCCTCCTTCTGCCCCCGAGAGCCCTACCTTGGAGACTGCTTGGCTCTTACCCCTCCCCCAGGCACCCTGATCAATTCCGCCCTCTGACTATCACGATTCCCGGTTTGTAAGAACCATCCTTCCCAACTCCTTATAGGACATTCCTTTCTGACAGATCAGCATCGTTTAATAAACCAAGTCATGAAAATGGCGAGATGAGGCCCTGGGTCAGATGGGTACTAAATCGTTAAGTAGGTGCCACATGTATGCAAATGCCTCCGGGGCTGCATAATCTTCTCTTTGCAGTCCAGGGACCCCTAAATACCTCAGGGAGGGAGGGCTCAGACCACCAACACCTTCCCTAGGGGCGGCCGGGCATCATTTTAGGGGTAAGTCCTTGTACTACAGAGAGGCGGCAGGCGGGGCGCCTTGGCAGAAGCTACGATAAGAATGTGGGGTTTTTAAAGCCCGCTTCACTTCAGATGCCCCCAGCCCTTGTCACACTGCAGCTCAGCAGCCTCAGGATGATTGGTCATTTGTCCGGCAAAGTGAGGGGTCTGCAGCTGGACGCCGCTCAGCCAGAATGTGGGTGGGCTTTTTGTGGCCACCCGTGCCTGCCAGGGACGGTGGAGCCACCGGCACTGTCGGGCAGGGTGGGCCTTGTGGCCTCCACGTGGGCAAGCTGCAGCTTCCTGGCCACCTGGCTGGCCTCGGCACCCCCAGTGCTCCTGACCCTGTGGGACCCCTAAACTTTAAGCAGGAGAAATCCTCCTCCTGCCCCCCACAGCTGCAAAGGCCCTTCCTTGCCACATGAGCACTTAATAAACATAATGAGTAACTACTGAAGCAGATCATTATCATCTTCCTTGAAAAGCTATCAAAGTCCTACTTAGAAGTGGAATGATGCTGGGCCCGTGCCAAGAAGCAGCCAGACAGACCCAGACAGGAAAGTGCACAGGGACACGAGTAGCCACAGAAGGCTGCACACGGAGAGGCAGTGCCCATGGCGGCGTGCCAGGCCCCTCAGCAGGCACCTCTCCCCACTGTCAGGTGCATTCTACTTAGAAAGGGAACCAGCTAACAGGAGGCTCTGAAAGCCTGGAGGTTTGATGTTATCTCTCCTCCATCCATGGCTGACTGGCCACGAAGGGCCCAGGCTCCACCACTGGAAGTGGCTCTCCAGAGTTCAGTGGGAGAGATGCCACAGGAATCAGAAGATGGCTTTGCCCTTCAGCTCGGTAATCTGCTCGCCGCTCTCAGGTGCATAATATTTACTAGATGGCAATTGTCCTACTGTAAATTTCAGAGTCAAGGACAGAGCTGTCATTGCCACTAAGACCCATTAGGAATAATCTGAGGCATCACCTGTCATTTACATCACTGGAAACATGGAGACCCAGCTTCTCTTTACATAATTCACACAGCACCGTAGATCAAATTAATACACACTCTGATCCCTTTCTTGAAAAATAAATGGCTCTAGTTTAAAGTATGAAAGCCGTAGATTTATGGGGGACACTGAAGATTGATTTTAGAGGACTAATTAGATCTTATCATGAATAATGACATTCTCTCAAGTGAACATTGTAGGAACAGAAATGAACATCTGCAAATGTCTTGTCTAAAACCCCAGAAACCCTGAGTATTCAAAAACTCATTTCAAAAGATAACTGGGGAATATCAAAGACATATGAGGAAATGCTTGATTTCTAATCAAAGATGAGAGGTAGATTAAACCCAAGAGACTGAAAAGCCAGGAATGTAGCAAATTTTTTTCTCTCTCTCGGGTGCTTCCTTTCAACAAGGAAATTTCAAAAATAATATTACACTCTGTTAACCACGTTACAGCCTGGCTATGAGCCTTTCTTTTAGTCTCAGGAGGGCAACACACAGCTGCTTCTGGAATATATTCACTCATTGCATCCAAAGGACATCTAATGGGTACCCACTGTGTGCCAGACACTGTGCTCCGCACAATGCAGGGCATAGAGACCAGCCTTGGACAAGACCCTCCCTCTCGTGGGGCATAGGGACCAAAGAAACATATGTCAACTTTTAGGAACCAATTATCTTTAGAATATTGTACTTAACAAAGGACAGTCCTGAACCCATGCAAAGTCAGCTTATCATTCAATAGGAAACAGAGCAAAGATCTGTTACTTTGGCTATAGAGTTGGTACGAAAGCCAATCCATCAAACAAAAAATGTTAGCAACTAGGAAAATGCTTTGGGCTCTGCCCTTGAGGTGGGAAGAAGAGACATGAAGAATAGAAGCCAAAGCCCCAATTCCAAGGAGTCTCCCATTGAGTAAATTCTGGGCAACATCATACAAATTAAATAATCCTAACAGATACTTTGAGAGCTGTCACAGGGATTCCCAAAAAGACGTGACAAAATATACTAGGAAGACACTTCAGAAAATGAAATAGCAAGACATACACTGGAAGAAAATTATAGCAATACATATAGCTGACAAAGAATGACCTTCATTTCAATAATAATAAAACAGACAACCCAATTCTTCAAAATGCACACAAGACTTGAACAGACACTTCACAAAAGAATATATATGAGTGGCTAATAAGGACATGAAAAAGTGGTCAATATCATTAGTCATGGCAGAAATGCAAATTAAAACTATCTTGAGACACCATTATACACTCATTAAAATGGCAAATATTAAAAAGGCCAACTATATAAAGTATCAACAAGGATGTGGAGCAACCAGAACTATTCTATATTTCTGGGAAAAACTCAAAATGGTACAAGCACTTTGAAAAAGAGTTCAGCAATATCTTACTCAATTAATGATATATCTACCCTACGAACCGGCAATTCCTCTCCTATACACCTAATAGAAATGAAAACATGTGTCTACTCAAAGACTGATCCAAGAACATTCATAGCAGCTTTATTCAAAAAGAGCAAAGAACCAGATCTCCACCAACAGGTGAGTGGACAAACAAACCAGATGTGTGCACACGGGCCAACGCTGCTCGGCCATAACAAGCACTGCTGAGACACAGTGCAGCGTGAGCGGATCTCCAGAGCACCTATTGTCAACTCCAAGCGTGTGACACTCTAGAATAGGCAAAACTAAGCTACGGTTATGGAAACAGGGATGGATGGGGGCAGGGAGGGGGCACAGGGAACACTGGTGACGGAATTGTCGCAAGTCTCTACTGGTGTGGAGGTTATGCGGGTGGATGTGTTTGTCGAACTCCTATCACTGAACTTTTAAGATCTGTGTGTTCTATTTTATGTAAATTATACTCTAATTAAAATAAAAAACAAAGATGTTAGGCAGGGAGTGGGCGAATCCACACAGGAGCCCAGGATGCCCTGGGGAGAGGAGCGATGGCCACGTCCTTCCTTTGGAAGCTCCACTTGCACAGGCCGACTCTGGCAACAGAGCATCTCAATGAAGAGCAGTGAGGGAGAGGCACAGGGGATCCGGGGAGGTCTGGTCACGAGGGAAGGGGCTGCTTGCCCCGGCGATCCTGGCTCCCAGACTCACTCTGGCAGGCTCGGGGCACAGCACACAGATGGATGCGCCAGGCCAGGTGTGCTGAGACCCTGCCCCACAAACACTCCCCGCACAAGGCGGAGCACAATGGCCTCTGCCTCAGCCCCTCAGCCTCAAGAGATGCTGCCCCTGGTCTCCTGATGACGGCAGGCTTCCCACTTCTGCCCCGATCTGGGCCTGGAACCTGGAATGGTCCCATGGACAGTGCCCACAGCGCCCTTTGGGGTCAGGGCTCACAGGTGGGCACCAGGCAGATGGAGGATGCTCAGAAAGGTGACCCGGGTGAGGAGGGGGGAGAGGGAACTGCTCTTCAGACTTCGAGCCAGAGAAACAGCTCATGCCCCTGGTGAGTGGCACCCTTTCCCCTGGTGAGTGGCACCCTTACCCCTGCAAAGGGCCTTTAGAGCAGCACTCTGGGGAGCGGGCTCACTGTGCACTGTGTGCCAGAGCGCGGTGAGGCAGAGCATATTCTAGCACAGCAAGTTACAAGAAGCGGGTTCACTGCTTACAGACAAGCGTTAGGGGCAGCAGAAGCCCAGGACTCCTACGAACCAGTCTCCCAAGGCTCAAAAAAGCTGGGGAGGGGGAGTAGGTGGAGTCTCATCTGAAAGTGTCCCACTTGCACTGCAGCTGAGGGTCCTCAGAAAGCAGCGCCCCCCTGGATTTTATATCACCGGGGCAACATGATTTGCTGGGCTAAAGCACTGAAGGACATCCTGGAACTGAGCCCCGCCTGTTTCCAGCAGCTCCTCCTTGTCTCCGGATGTTGCGTGCCCAACACATTCAAGCCGGTCACCGAGCTGCAATTAGAAAGGGGAGAACTGGGTCAGCCCAAGGCCAACCAGAGGACCGCCCCACACACTCCTCCTTTGGCAAGATGGAGTTTTTGTGTCTCTTGCTCCCAAAGTTTCTCCCTCTCATTCCTCTCTTGGGCAAGGGAGACTTTGACATGACAAGCCCTGGAAGCGCCAACCTTGCTGGACGGAGGCCGGTGTGTGCCAGTGGAGGGCTTTGGGGGGGCCAAGCACAGCACAGATGGATCACAGGTCCCTCGGGTTCTCCCAGGGTGAGACTCGACACCAGGAGAAGAAGAGGGGTGATGGGGAGACAAACGCAACAGCAGGAGGGACTCCCAGAGCCCACTCGAGGTGGGCTGTGCAGTGGAGAGATGCTTGACCCATGGCAGAAGTAGAGACGTCTTGTGCGAGCTGGGGCTGAGCATGACAGTTTTCCCCTAGTAACAGCCTTGGCCAAGACGCCCTGCTTTCCAAACGCATTCTCACCTCCCCGTTACTTGGCACGTAGTTATTTACAGCTAACATGGACTTAGCATCTCTCACGTTCCAGGCACTGTGGGGACACTGGGGCCCAGCAGTACCCGTGGCAGACAAAGCCCTCGCATGCCCGGGTCTTACGTGTGGTGAGGGGAGATGAACGAATAAACACCTCAATTGTCAGGTGGAGATAGGGACATGAGGGAACACAAAGCCAGGCAAAAGGAGGAGAATGGTGGGTTCGGGGATGGGGGGACAGTCTATTTTACAAAGGGGGTCCAGGGACAGCTTCATGAGATGTTTGAGCAGACACCTGAGGGAGCCGGGGTGAGCTGGGAAGAGCGTCCCAGGTGGGGGAGCAGAGCGCACCAGCCTGAGGTGGCGCACACTGTGTGGGTGTGAGGTGACGTGGACAGAGCATGATGACAAAAAGGCTGCATGGAAGCATATAGGGGACAGGTTATTAGGCCTGTGGGCAAGGGAGAGATACCGAGTGTGACGGGAAGCCCTGGAAGGTTCTAAGCCATGCTCTGCCTGGTGTTTGGAGATCAGAGCTGTTCCCCAGAAACAGCAGCACGATGTGGACCCTGACACCTGCCCAGGGCACTGGCCTGTGTCTGCAATAGGAACGGCCACTGGGCACTTAGAGTGGGCCAGGCAGAGGTTCCAGGACCTGCCCGAGGCCTCAGTCCTGACTAGGCTCCTGGGAAGAGAAGAGGGGAGACGGGATGGGACGCAGGCCAGTCCTGACCAAGCCTCCAGGCAGAGGACCTCGCCCCTGGAATTGCCATCACTTCCTCGCAGACGCTCATGGCAGCTTCTGAGCAGCTGTTAGTTCCAGTGCATGGATCGGAATGGGATGCACCCCGGGAACGGGCACTGTACTTCGAGGTGGCACCTGGAGAAGGCAGAGCAGCCCGGAACCATGGGAACCACCAGAGTGCCCCAGCGTGTCCCGGGACTGGCGCCGGAGCCCCGCAGTCAGTTCTCCTTGTGGGGTCTGGCCAGCTCTGCCCACGGACGACCCAGGCCTGCAGAGAGGAGTGTGCAGAGCCTTCGCCAGCAACACATTGTGACTAAGAAGACGAAAATGAATTTTTTCTCTTCACTTTCCAGGACTTAGAATGAGCATAAAATAAAATATTTCACCAAGGAGCCATTTCCTTCTTTGCCAGGAAAAGGCCCTGGTAGGACCACGGCCATTAGCTGATTGCACAATGAATGAACGAAGGTGAATCTTTCCAAGTAGCTTCAATACCTGGGGCCAGGTGAAGCGGGGCGGGGGCGGGGGCTCCCTTCCTGCCCCATTTCCAGTTGGTATTAGACACACACCTAGGACAGGCAGCACCCACTCAGTTTTGTTGCTCATGTGCAGCAGAAACTCTGAGGAAGCCAGAATGAGCACATCGAAATGTCTATAAAATAAATTTGGGGAATTTTTCACTTTTACCATATTTGTCCCGGAAAACATTTAGAATTAAGAATTGGTTTGTTTACTACTTTAGACAAGCAGACCATGTGAGTCAAAGCTTATTCCAAAAAAAGAAAAATTGTACTTTCTCAAAAGTATAAATGTTTTGTTTTGCTGTTTTTTTTTTTGAGACAGAGTCTTACTCTGTCACCCGGACTAGAGTGCCGTGGCTTCAGCCTAGCTCACAGCAACCTCAAACTCCTGGGCTCAAGTGATCCTCCTGCCTCAGCCTCCCGAGTAGCTGGGACTACAGGCATGTGCCAGTGATGCCCGGCTAATTTTTTCTGTATATATATTTTTAGTTGTCCAGATAATTTCTTTCTATTTTTAGTAGAGACAGGGTCTCGTTCTTGCTCAGGTTGGTCTCCAGCTCCTGACCTTGAGCGATCCACCGGCCTCGGCCTCCAAGAGTGCTAGGATTACAGGCGTGAGTCACTGCTCCCGGCCAAAAGTATAAATGTTTTGGTATGTTGTGCCCAGGTTTAAGGCACCGATATAACCAGTGACATTATCTGTGTGGGAAAAACGTTGCAATCCTCCCCCTTTCTGTAAGTTATGTGATCTGTGTTTATTTTTATTAAAATGAATGAAAGTGAAATTTGAAGGACTTCTGGACTTTGTCTAGGATGATTGGAGAATTCTTGGAGCATCAGAAAACCAGTATCAGAGATTACTGCTCAAAACTGTGATTACTGTCAGTGATTAAAGTTCAGCACTGAAACCACCAAGAAATGAATACATACTCCTTCTTTCATTCCATTATTTACCTATTGGAGACCATTTATTAAGCACAGATTATTTGATAAGTACCCCAAATCTTTTTAAAAGCTCAGAGCTGCATAATCTGTTAGAAAGTGGCTTAAGCTGGAAACTAACCCCACCCCTCACCCAGCAATAGGGGTTGACCCTAAGGACAAACAACCTGGGACTCTAAGATGCTGAAGACTTATCAGGCCTCCTGAGGCCCTGGACCTGTGCTGTCATCAGTGAGAACAATTCACAAAGCATCTCTTCCCTGAAGTTTGTTTCCATCTTCTCAAGCCATCCAGAAGTAATCAATTTCATAAGTACCCTCATCCAGAGATTTCATTTCCAAAAAAAGTATTTAGAAAAATCACAAACGTTTTCTTGAGGAGCAATTACAAGGAAAGCAGAAAGACATTGGTGTCTTAGCCAGCTACATGCTCTAAATCTTTTCTTTTGTTTTTTTCTTTTTTCTTTTTTTTTTTAATTTGAAAAATACACTTTTGAATATAACTTGCCCTATCCCTCTTAGGTTGTTATTTCTAAGGTTAAGATATACCAAATATTGGCTTGACCCAAGAAACTTTTAAAACACATTCTCTGCATACCTGTGCACACTGTACACAACTCCGGTACCACTCGCATGCCGGAGTAGACTTTGATGGCCCTTAAGTGAGTATAAGGAGGTAGAGAAATTCCTCTCCAGGAAGAGCACTGCCTTTATTGTAGAAACGTTTTGATCAGCTGTTTGGGACCATCGGACAGGGGTAGATGTTTCATAGGGAAAGACAGAAAAAAGCCAGGATGGGACGTGAGACTTCTCGTAAGACTGCAACTCAGGGCAGGCAAGGACGAGGGAGCGGCAGCAGCTGCTGGCAAATCACAGCGTTCAGAGCAGAGAGAACCAGGCCACTCACCAGCTAAACAGAGAGATGCCACCACCAAGCGGGCCTTCTACAGACAGCAGCGTAGGCAGAGTTAACCTCCTTAGAGCCTCTGCCGTTGGAAATGGAGATAGTCACAGAGATTTGTTGAAGATGCTCTATTTAAATCCTCCTATCGAGCAATTGCAGATAAACTGAGAGCTCTCTCTGCAACCGGTATCCAGAGTCCCGATACAAGGAAGCATGCTTCCCAGGCAGAGCGGTATGGGATAAAAACAGTGTGGGCACACGAGACACAAATGGCAGGAAATGGGGACAGAGGAAGTCGTATTTTTTCCTACCCAGCTAAAATCATCAGATGTCTAGTGAGGAGAGATGGGAAGTTAATACCAAAACTAAGCCACATCTCATTTGTAGTAATGACATGTTTATGTATATTATACATATTCTAAATATGCAGTAGGTTGTACATAGTCTCTTTTTGTAGTGTGGATACAATTATTTAATAATACTTTTGTTGTCTCTCAGAAAAATTTAAGAACATCTAAGCAACATACTGGATTGATTTAGACCCCAAATGATATTTACAATGAAGTGTTAGGTGCCTACAGAAAAAAATAACAGATCCACAGACTCTTATAATCTTAAGTTTTAGGCAGTGGGTTTACCAGTGCTGTCCTGTAGAAATATAATACAAACCACATATGTAATTTTAAGTTTTCTAGTAATAATATTAAAAAGTAAAAAGAAACAGGTAAAATTAATTTTAGGAATATGTTTCATTTATTATAGCCCAATGTATCCAAAGTATTATTTATTCCAAGATGTAATCAATTGTGAAAACAATCGAAATATTTTATAATTTTTTTCATACTTAGTCTTTGAAATCCAGTGTGTATTTTCTATTTGCAGCACATCTCAGTTTAGACTTGCTGTATTTCAAGGGCCTGAGAGCCACAGTGGCAGGCTGGTGGCCACCAACCACACTGCCCAGGCATGTAACACGCACTTACACACAAACACACACACAGCACACACAGGTGTGTGGACGCAGCCAGCAGCTGCTAGAGCACAGAAGGGACAAACACTGACCAGATGGGTGGGTCAGCCCAGTGCCTCGGTTTGCTTGTTTATTCTGAGCAAATGAAGAACAGGTCCAAACAGGGAAACGCTGAAGTTCTGATGATGTTTTCCTGGCAACATTTTTGCGCTAGTATGATCTAGAGATTTTATTGAAAGCGGCATAAATTCCTGTGTTCCATAAAAGCCTGACAGATAAGGGAAGCAATTTCTCAAAAGTGAGGGCTTGGATAATGGAAGTCCGGCAACACTGATAGGAATAAACATGAAAAGCAATTTAATCAGACCCCATGGTGCTTATGAAATCAAGAAGGAAGAGAGCCTCGGTTGCATCTCTGGCCTCAGATACCAAGAGAAGCACCGTCTGAAATAAGCCCAGCCATGCCTGCTCCTCAGTGCAGACACGCCCAGGGGGGCTTCCTCAGAGAGACGAGAGGACATACCTTTGAAAGGTTTTTCTGAACAGGACAAGCAGAGAGGTGCTCCCCGTGAATGCCCCTGAACCCCACAGAGATAACTGGCTGCTATAAGGAAAGATACACCAAAAATACACCTAAGAGCAGCCCCTAGGGGGATGTTCAGCAGAAGAGGGCCAGGAAGAGAGGAGGCAAGAGCGGAAAGGAAGACACAGAGAGAAAGGAGGCCTGTCCCTCCCTTGGCCTTCTGTTAACTCCACGTTGCGGCCTCTGCCACCTGTACCAGCAGGCCCAGCTCAGGACGAAGTGTAAGTCCCTTGTTCTACCTGCCCCAGGGCCAGCTCGTAATTAGCTCAGCAGGAAAAGGCAGCCCCCTCCCGAGCATGGTCTCCTAGGATATCTCTAGTTAAAAATCCTGTTGTTTGAAATTTGTGCCTTCTGGGTACTTTAGGAAAAACCGTTTTCTTCTTCCTCCTCTTATTCACAAAGAGCACATTTAATACTTGTACACATAAAGATTCTTTAAAATGGGGAAAACTGTAAATAGTCCAAACATGTGAAACTTCATCTCAATCTGGGGATGGGATTTCTTCTAAGATTGAGGAAACAAAATGCTCATTTTTCAGGTTCATTAACTCCTTTCAGGGGTGTTTTCATGGTCCACATAGAGAAATATATGATTTATGAGATGGACCTCTTGCTCCTGCTCTGAAAATGTCAACTTCTTTATTCCATCTCCAATCCATATGAAAAGTGAAGGTGCGGGCTGATTTTTAGAGGAGGCTGTCAGGACTGCAGGGACGTCCGCAGAATATAGAACAGCAACCTCGAGAGCTTCCCATTCTAGAAAAGATTGATTTCACATTTTACAATAATTAAAAGAGAAATATGAATGGTCTCCAAAGAGCAGACACTGAAGAACAGATTTTGGAGGCTTTACCTGAATTCCCCGCAATTCAATTACCGCGATGGAGACCCAGAGCAGAATATATTGTTATCGCACCCTGCGGAAGGTCAGTAGGTGGCATCGCAGGGTCTCAGCGTCTGTTCATCACAAATACAATGTAAACAAACGCTCAGGACTCCGCGTGTTTGCAGCTGCTCTAAGCTAATTTTCCAGGATAGCATCAAATAATTGCCAAAGATGATTAAATTTAATATCCCCATGATATTATAAGTTATGTCTTTTGAGAGAGAGTCTGAGGCTATTTAATGCCAAAGATATGATTAAATCCTGAAAAGTAAATAAATAAATCATGCCTAGCAAGAAAGAGCAAAAATATTCAGCTGCAGCAATTACACTCGCAGACAAAAGTAATGGCCCGAATACTTAGAGAAATTAGATCACACAGAATTTCTAAGTATTTTATCAAATTAGTTTTTCTCCATGTAAATTATCCAACATTTAGATATCTATAAAATTCTGTTGCACTTGAGTAGATATTAACTGCTGACTGTGGTGATGATGTGTCCTCAGAAAACAACCTCAGGAGGGTGGGCACACCCAGTCTTGCAGCTCAGGTCACGTGCTGCCCACACCCCCGCTGCAGAGCAGACAGGGCCAGGCTGGTTTGCTTGCGAGGGAGCCGCTGTGGATGCCCCAGAGGAACTAGAGCCCAGTTCCAGCCTTCCACATTCTCACTGGATGGTTTCAGACAAAGGTTTTGTTTGGGGTTTTGTTTGTCGAGCCCTCTAAGCCTCAGTCTCTCTGTGTGTAATTTGGGGGCAATAACGCCCACCCTATAAAGTGATGGTGGCAGATCTCTATTTGCAGGAGCTGAATGGCACAGTGCACAGTGTTAGAGGCTCAAAATGTGCTGGTTTCGTTTACCTCACTGGGTCAGGCAGAGTCCCCTAATATGGGAAAAAAGTTCCCAGTGGCCCCCAGGAAGGTCACAGAGTGGTTGTGCATTAACTAACCAGCTATTGGCCCCTGGATGTGAAGTAGGTCCTCAGATCAGCCAGTCCCCAGTATCGTGGTGGGGTACCAGGGCCCCTGCCAAGCACTGGGGGCAGTGATGAGAGCTGGGCTATGTGGGGGTCAGGGTGGTGGGGAGCAGGGACTCTGCTGCCAGGGAGAGCCAGGGAGGAGCCTGGTGCTAGAGGAGGACTTCCCACCACCGTGCATGAAGCTTCTGCCCATGTCCAGTCGGGGCCACGGCAGGGCAGGGCAGGGCAGGTGCAGCGGGGAGAAGTATGTGCAAGGATTCTGGGGGCAGGCTTCCTTCCCCCCAGCCTCAGGGGGTGCTGTGTCGCCTCTCCTGCTCCCCTCTCCACTGTCAGCTTGTCCAGCTGTCTCCAGACCCCAGCTTGAGGACTTCCTATGGTCTAGATGTGACCACAGGAGCAGGAGAAGATGGAGCACACACCCCATGTACCTTTAGGAAGGGACGAAGGGAGGGGGCTTTGTTCCCAATTCGTTCGAGTGGACATAGTCTTATAGTTTGTTCTGTTTTGAATGATAAAAACTATACATGCGTGGTATACAATTTACACCTAATTTTTAAAAAGCAAACTTAAAAAAAGAATAAAACAAATCATTCATTATCTCACCACCAAAACAAAAATTTTTGGATTTTTTTCCATATAGATTAATACGTACACATTTGAGGACCAAGGCATATAAGAACACTGGAGGCTTTATCTCCTAGAACTGTGTCCCCTTGTCTGAAACCCCACCATCCTGTCCATCCACAGGGCGGATGGAGGCAGGATGGGAGAAGGATGCCTAAACGTTTCCATCTGAGATAACGTACAGTACTCGATTTTAATGGAAAACAGTCTCTTTCAGGTGAGCTCAGTCTCTTTGGAGGCAATTGTGTGTTCAGAAGTGTTTCTTCCTCCTTCCACTTCCCAGGCCAAAATAATAACAAGTTAAAGGTGAGCACAGAGCACCAGAATGTTTATAGCAGCACAATTCGCAATTGCAAAGATGCGGAAACAACCCAAGTGCCCATCAACACATGAGTGGATTAGTAAAATGTGGTACGTGTATACACCATGGAGTTCCACTCAGCCACAAAAAACAATGGTGATCTAGGACCTCTTATATTATCCCGGACAGAGCTGGAGCCCATTCTACTAAGTGAAGTATCACTAGAATGAAAAAACAAGCTCCACATGTACTCACCATCAATTTGGTATTAACTGACCAACATTTATGTGCACATATGGAAGTAACATTCATCGGGTGTCGGGCAGGTTGGGGAGAAGAGGGGATGGGTATATACACACCTCATGGGTGCTGTGAGCACTGTCTGGGGTATGGACACACTTGAAGCTCTGACTCGAGTGGGGAAAGGCACCATACATGACTTAAACATTTGTACTCTCATAATATGCTGCAATAAAAAATAAAAAAAGTGAGCACACACGTGAAGCCCAGCGCCTGCCACCCATCGCATCCCAAGGGCATGTCAGGAAGGCAAGCTGCTGAGGAGCTGTCTTCGTTCTCCCCGGCATTCTGAGGTTTCCATCAGAGCCCTCATTTTCTTGCCCCTCCTTTCTATTGAGCGGTTGTTAGACCCCTTCCTGGAAAGGAGCTCCCTACTCACACTGACTGGGTCCCCTCCGCGCTCACATCTCACCCCTCTGGGGCCCCCCCTTCCCATGTCCAGTCTCTTCACTGTGGCTCGTGGGAAAACTCTGCTCAGCCTCAAACTTTGATTCTGGTACATAAAAGCCCTTCCTCCCTGGGTGACAGTCCTCCTGGCTCAGCCCTCATGGGAAAACACTGAAAAACATGGATTTAATGTTCTCAAGATACTATTCCTGTTGAGTATGAAACGCATTGCTTGGTAACCTATCTATATTGCAGCAATGTGCTTTGAACATCACCAAGAGGCAGTGTTCCACCAACTTTCTCAGCCTGCCCTTCCTTCTCTAGACCTCTTCATCCCTCCAACTCCTTAAACTCTGTCCAGGAAACTATCAGTACACTCTCCCCCGAGCCTCCACAGGCACCCCTGCCCTTAGAACAAGACCATAAATCAGAGGTTCACGCAAGGGATGTCTCCAACTCCCTCTGCCCTCTGATCTTCTGAGAGGATTAATATAGTCACAGAGCATAGACATTTGGGCATGAAAACTTGAGCTAGAACTATTCCCATAGTTCACTCATGCCTCAAACAGTAAATGCCTTTCCTGTGAAGACGGTAGTAGGAAGAATCATTTATTTGTACAGAGGAAATCACCTCTTTTATGTGACAGAAATTTTCTGGGAGTACTTTTCATTAAGATGTTGAAGGCCTGATTTTCCGATACAGAATGTGCCTTAAGTGCACTAAGAATTCGCAACAAGAATTGCACAGACCGAGTCAAACGTGCTCCTTTCTCCAGCCCTGTCCTCCCTCCCGCAGCACCACACGGATATATAAAGCAGGACTGGCACTGGGAGAGAACAGTACAATAAACCCTCGTTAGTTTAATTTCAATTCTACCACTTTATAGTTAGTGATATTGTAAAATTTTATTTTGGCTGAATGAGTCAAAGACAATTCCATAAATATTTTTATTGAAATTGGCAATTTATCTTATTTATTTTATTTTTTAAAATTCCTATTCTAATTAAACAATAATGAGAAATAACATCATAGGTTTTCTCCCCTTCATTGTTTATTTAGGGATAAAATAATTCTATGTTTTTAATTACATGAAGGTCCTCTAAGCACAGTTAAAGTTTTCTTTACTAGAGCTAAAAACCACTTTTCCCTCTTGATTACACCTTCCACTGATCAGGCAACTGGCTGTGCGACTATTTTACCCCTGAGACTCCTGTCCAGTCCCCACACCAGCCTGGCCTCTCTATCCTTACTGCTCTACCCCCGGCCACTGGACGCCACCACCGTAACAGCTTCCTAACCAAGTGACCAGTTCCAGGCTGTCTCTCCAAACTATTTCCATCTTTCTAATCACCACTCTAATGCATTCCCTAGCTTATATCCAGGTAAACATTACTTAGAAGATAAAATCCAACCTTTTCAACATGATGTTCCAGTCTCTTGACAGTCTTTTGACTGGATCAAGAACTCGTTTTCACCTTCTGATGTCTGTCTTCCAGTGCCTGGCTTCAGGTGATATTTAAACAACTGTGCTTGTGGTTGCCTATAAAGTACACTCATGTCATAAAATTATCTTCTCTACCAAAGAGCTCTTGTGCAAACATGGGATTTTACTGTAATTCAGAGGTAATCTGTAGTGAAGTTTACTCTTGTCTTAACTATTGTTACAAAAGAAAAAAAAGTTGGCCAAGCAAATAAACAATGTAGATAAAATTTCAAGACATACTCAATGTCTTAAATGAGTAAATTTCATAGAGTTATTCAGAAGTCAAAATTTATAGACAAATGACTCACTGACTATAAGTCATTTTTGGCTCTTCATTAATTCAGGCGACTTCCCACACTTTCCTTTCTGGTTAGACAACCCATCTCCAGGCCTCTTGCAGGTCCTTGTGGGCAAAACGTCACCTTATTTACCTTGGTAATGGCAGTTGCTAGGCAGGAACACTGTTAGGTTTCATAAAAGAAAGTGGACCACTCTGAGGGGAGAAAGCCTCCTGGAGGAGCAACCAGCTGAGCTCGGGCTGGACCCCAGTCGCCACCCACACCCTTGGCCAGGAGCCCTTGGAGCCGACAGAGACACAGCTCCACACGGTGACCTTGCTCCTGGCACTGGGCCTGGCTGAGTAGAGGCGCTTCATAAATGTTGGTTGCATTGTAATAAAATGATGTTCTTTGAATTCCTTTACTCCACGATATTTGCTTCATATATGGATCACAGAATTTGGGGTAGATATTATGAGCAGTTCCTGATTTTGTTTGTGTCTCAAGCACTTGCATAAATACTTCTATTTTTCAAATATATGTATAATTATTACACACAAATTAACAAAGTAGAAATTCATTTTTAAAGTTCATTAAATTGTCAGTAGAATATGATCATTTGGTAGCTTCACAGCCAATACATTCTAAAAGGAAGATAAACCTATGGACTATCACAGTGGTCATTAGCATTTCCATTTGTGGGGAACTAGACCTTTAGAACCAATCTTCCCTCCTGGGACATCTAGAAAAACTAAACAAACTTTTTTTTAAATCTGCTTGAGGGCCTTGGAGACATAAAAATACAGACAAGAATTGCAAGGCTAAGATCCAGGAGAACACCAAAATCAGTGAGTTCAGCCTTTAGAACTACTCTTGCCCTGGGTCACTGACTACAACGGAAAAGGTGGATGACCGGCTGATGGTGCATTTGACAGCCTTGCAGGGTTAGGGAGACAAGCACTGAGGCCTACTACCTTCCAAGGGTTGGGACCTGCAAACCCCCTGAGTTTGGGGGTGGGAACTAGCGATAGGGAGAATTGAACCAGCTCTCCCATAGATTTCCACACAGCTTCAGATCTTATGGGGGTCTTAGAAACAGCTCAGTCCCTGCAGTTGGATTAAGGTCTGGAGTGCTAGTGCCCCCAGGAGCTTGACAAAATCAAGAAAATGAAAATAAAAATAAAAGGTCCCCAGAGGAGGATAACCTCAAGGCCTCAAATTGTTTCTACCCAGAAAAGTTCAAATACAACATTCGTCATAAAACAAAAACCAAACCAGGCACATGAGGAGACGGGACACCAAAACTGAGAGGCAGGAGAAACAACAGACAACAGAAATACACCCACAGAGGCTCAGCATACTGGAATGTTAGAATAAGACTCTAAAATAAACATGAATGAGGCGCTAGGAGAGTAAAATAAAATGACTACTTAACAGAAATAATTTAAAACAAAACAAAAACTTGGTGAATGGGTTTAACAAAAGAAGAGATGTCACCGAAGAAATAGTGAACTAGAAGATAAATTAGAAGAAAATATCCAGAAAGAAGCACGGAAGTAGAGAAAAAATATGTAAAACAAACCAAAAAGATAGTAAAAGACATAGAAGCCATGGGAGGAAGATCTGGAAGAGAAGGAGCAAGAGAATGGGGCAGAAACAATGAGATAATGGCTGAGAATATGTTAAAACCGATAAAAGATGTCCATCCACATATTCAAACCTGTAACAGGATAACTACAAATACATAAATAATAATAAAACTACAGGAAACAAAGTCAAAGAGAAATATCTCAGAACAGCCAGAGATACAACATAGGTAGCATTCAATTACTTACAATAAGACTTCTCAACAGAAATTGTGAAATCCAAAATACAATAAAATGATATCTTCAATGTACTGGAATAAAGTAACCACCTTCCCTGAGTGCTATACTCAGAGAGTAGGAAAAGAACTAACTTGCTTAACAAAGAAAGCTTAAACTTTATACCAAAACTAGTCAAGGACATTAGGAGAAAGTCAAATAAGTAGGTAATTTCTCTCATGAATGTAGATGTAATAACCTTAAACAAAATATAATCAAACTGAATCTAGTTATATATAAAAAAATCACAAGTGATTTACAATTATTCTAGCAATACAAGATTTGTTTAACATTACAAAACAACCATTGTAATTTACCACATTAACAGAATAAAGGAGAACAAATAATATAAACAGCTCAATACATGCAGAAAAACATTTGATAAAATTCAACATCTGTTAATGACATATTTTTTAAACTCTTAGCAACCTAGGAAATAGAATGTTTTAATCAAATAAAGGATAGTTACAAGAAGATCCTTAGTGAACATTATACTTAAGAGAGAAATGTGCAGTTTTCCTTTTGAAATAGAGATCAGGACAAGGATGTCATCTGTTAGTGTCTCTATTCGACACTGTTCTGGAGGTCTTAGCCAGTGTGGGAAAGCAAAAATAGGCAGGGGAGGCCAGGTGTGGTGGCTCACGCCTGTGTAATCCCAGAACTTTGGGATGCCGATGCAGGAGGATTTCTTTAGGCCAGGAGTTCGAGACCAGGTGAGGCAACATGGCAAGATTCAGTCTCTAAAAAAAAAAAAAAAAAAAAAGTTTAAATTAGTGGGGAATTGTGGCAGGCACCTATAGTCTCAGCTACTCAGGAGGCTAAGGCAGGAGGATGGAGGTTGCAGGAGCTGGAGGTTGCAGTGAGCTCTGATCACACTACTGCACTACAGCCTGGGTTACAGAGCAAGGTTTACCAGTCTCTAAAAAATAAATAAATAAATAAAAGTAAGTTGGGGGGAAGAAATTGCCATTATCTGTGAATGATATAATTGTATGGGTAGAAAATGCAAAAGAATGTACACATAAACTATTAAGATCAATAACTGTGATCAAGATTCAATGCAATCCCAACAAAAAAATTCCAACAGATTTTGAGTGTGTGTTCTTTCACAAACTGATTCTAAAATTTATGTAAAAGTACAAATATTCAAGAAGAGTCAAGATACTCTTTTTTAAAATGAAAAAAGAACAGGGTAGAAGAGTTTACTCTATCGGATATCAAGCCTTAATATAAAGCTGATGAAGACTGTGGTATTTGTTCAAGGATAGAAAAATAAAACCAATGAAGCAGAAAGGAGACCCCAAAAATATATCATACGTATATGGACATTTGATTTATGACAAAGATATAGAATAAGGGAGGAAAGAATAGTCTTTCAATAAATTGTATCAGGACAATTATATATCCATATGGTGAAAAAATGAAACCCGACCCCTACTTCATGCCATATATAAAAATTGACTCCAGGTGTATTACAGACCTATCCATGAAAGAAAGAAAATAGTAAAGGCTTTAGAAAATAATATAGAAAAGTAACTTCATGTTTTGGGGTTAGCAATGCAAAAAGCACTAACTTAAGGAAAGATTGATGAATTGTACCACATTAAAATTATAAACTTTGATTTGCTAAATGACACCACTGGGAGAGGGCAAAGGTGAACTGCAAGGGCAGGAAGATATTTTAACAAGTATTACTGCATAGGGCATAGAGCTCATACACAGAACATATTTTTAAATGCCTACAAATTATAAAGAAAGAAGATAAATATATCAATAGAAAAAAGGAAAAAGGCTAAAATAGACACTTAACAAATGAAGAAATCCAAATGGCCAACAAACATAGAAAAAAATGCTCAATGCTTTAGATTCTCCAGAGAAACAGAACCAATAAGATCTGAGAATAAATAACTCTGTCTTTCTCTCGGAGAGAGGGAGATTTATTTTAAAGAACTGACTCACACAATTGTGGCGACTGGTAAGTCTGGAATCTGCAAGAAAGACGGGCAGGTTGCAGACTCCGGGGAAGGTTGATGTTTCAGTCTTCAGCCCAAAGGGAGTTTGGAGGCTGAATTCCCTCCCCTTTGGGCCACCTCAGTCTTTGCTTTAAGACCTTCAACTGACTAGATGAGACCCACCCACATAATGGAAGGCCATCTGCTTTACTCAAAGTCTACTGACTTAGATGTTAATCACACCTAAAAACACCTTCACAGCTAATGTCTAGACTGGTGTTTGACCAACCACTGGATACCATAGCCTGGCCAATCTGACATGTAAAATTAACCATTGCATTCAACCTCCTTAATAATGAAAACATGCACATTAAAACTACGGCGAGATGCCACTACACCTTCACCAGAATGACCACATTTATTAAAAAAAGAGAGAGAGACGAGTTCTCCCTGCGTTGCCCAGGCTGGAGTGCAGTGGCTATTCACAGGCATGATCACAGGCAATGCAGCATCCAATTCCTGGCCTCAAGCGATCCTCCTGCCTCAGCCTCCCGAGTAGCTGGGACTGCAGATGTGTGCCACCATGCCCAGCTCAGAATGGCTAAAATTAAAAAGACAGACCATATCAGCTGCTAGAATGTGGATAAATAGGAGCTTTCATATGCTTCTAGTTGATATGAAAGCTAGTATAACCACCTTGCAAATAGTTAAAGATTGTCTCAATCTAGGACCCAACAATTCTACTCCTTGGTATTTACTCAAAAGAAATACATGTACATGTTCATGAGAAAATGGGCACAAAAATATTCATACAAGCATTACTCAGAGTAGTCAAAATTGCAAGCAATCCAATTGTCCACCAAGAAAAAAGTGGATAAATAAATTGTGGTATAATATTCAGTGGAATAGTAATAATTATAAATGGAGGGGGTCTAAAATGCGCCTTTTGTAAAATGTTACCTAAATATAATCATACAGCATGTAACATTTTGGGGTAGGCTTTTCACACTCAGCATAATCCCCTGGAGATACAACCAAGTTGTGTGCATCAATGGTGGACTCCGTTTGTTGCTGAATAGTATTCCCAGGGATGGATTCACCACATTTTGCTTAACCATTCGCCATTGAAGAGTACCTCCATTCTTTACAGTTTAGGCTACTACAGATAAAGCTGCTATGAACATTCACACACAAGTTTTTATGTGAATGTAAATGTTCATTTCTCTGAGATAAATGCCCAGGTGTGCAATTGCTGGGTCATATGGTGGTTGCATGTTTAGTTTTGTAAAAAACTGCCAAACTGTTTCCCAGAGTGGCTGAATCGTTTTACATTCCCACCAACAGCATGTGAGTGATCCAGCTTATCCACATCCTCACCAGCATTCAGCGTTGCCACTGTTTTTATTTTTGTCACCCCTATAGGTGTGCAGAGATAACTCATTGTGGTTTTAATATGCATTTCTGTGATGGCTCGTGACACTGAAAACCTTTTCATGTGCTTATCTGCAATCTCTGCATCCTCTTCTGTGAAATGTCTGCTCATTCTTATTTTCTAATTGGATTGTTTGTTGACTCGAGTTTTGAGAGTTCTTTATTCTAGATCCCAGTCCTTTGTCAGACGTATGGTTTGCAAATATTTTTTTGCAATTTATGGTTTGTCTTTTGGTCATCTCCACCAGATCTTCCACAGGGCAAAAGTTTTTAATTTTATGAAGTTTAATTCATAAATCCTTCCTTTGTATTTAAGTCTGTGGTCCATTTTGTACTAATTTTTGTATAAGGTTTGAGACTTAGGTCAAGGTTCATTTTTACCTATGGATGTCCAATTTCTCCAGAACTCTTCATTGGAAAGACTATCCTTCCTCTATGACATTGCTTTTGCACCTTTGACAAAAACCAGTTGAGCAGGCTTGTGTGGGGCTATTTCCAGGTTTTCTGTTCAGCTGAATTTATCTGTGTGTATATCCCTCAGCCCACACCACACGCACTTGATTACTGTAGCTATATAGTGAGATAGACTCCTTTATTCTTCTTTTTCAAGATTGTTTTAGCTATTCTAGGACCTGTGGCTTTCCATATAAATTTTGGGATAAGCTTGTCTGTTGTTTTAAGAGAAATTGCATTAAACTTATTAATCAATTTGGGGAGAATTGACATCCTTATGCTGTTTGTTGGTCATTTGACTCAAAACATGGTATGTCTCTACATTGAGTTAGATCTGTGATTCCTTTCATCAGCACTTCATAATTTCTGCATGCAGATTTTGTACATACTTTGTTAGATTTATACCTGAGCATGTCATTGTCTTTGGAACAATTGTTAATAGTTCTGTGTTATTAATTTTGGTTTTCACACTATACAACATATATTAAATATCTATAATGGAATTCAACTTGTACCCCCAAATCTACTAAAATAAAAAAGGAAAATAAATTTGGTTTTGAAACGTCCATGTTAATATATTGAAATGTCATTTATTTTTGAGTATTGTTCTTGTTTCCTCCTACTCTACTGACCTCACACTAGTTCAAGAAGGTTTTTGTAAATTCCTTGGGATTTTCTATGTAGACAACCATGTCATTGGCAAATAAGGGCAATTTAATTTCTTCCTTTCCGATCCGTATGCCTTTTATTTTTTTTTCTTGGCTTATTTCAGTGGCCAGAACTTCTAGTACTATGTTGAATTTAAGTGATGAGAGCAGACATCCTTGCCTTTTTCCCAACTTTAGGGGGAAACATTCAGTCTTTCTCTATTAAGTATGATACTATATGGAGATTTTTAATAGATGCTCTTTATCACGTTAAGGAAGCTCCCCTTTGTTCCTACTTTGCTGAGAGTTTTTATTGTGAACGGATGTTGGATAGTGTTAATTTTTTCCCTGTATCAACTTATATATAATCATTTTTATTCTTTTGATTGACTTTGGAATATTGAACTAGCCTTGCGTACCTGGAAAGAAATCCCACTTTATCATGTATATAATTATTTTTATGCATTCCTATATTGAATTTGCTAAAATTTTGCTGAGAATTTTCGTGTCTAAGTTTATAGAGATAGTGGTCTATGATTGTCTTTCTTTTTTGTATTGTCTTTTTCCGGTTTTGGTATCAGTGTAATAGTAGCCTCATACAGTGAGTTGGGAAGTGTTCTTTCTTCTATTTTCTGGGATAGATTGTGTAGAATTGGTGTTAATGCTTCTGAAAATATTTTCATCTAAATACTTCTTTTTTGAGAGCCTTTTACTTACAATTTTAATTTCTTTAATGCCTATAGAACTATTCAGGTTGTCTATAACATCCTGATTGAGTTTGATAGTTTGTGGTTTCTTGAGAATTGGCCCCTTTCTTCTAAGTTGGCAATAAATTCTCTAAGGCTAAATTTTCCTTCATCTGAGAATGTCTGATTTCTGTTTTATTCCTGAAGGACATTTTCACTGGCTATTGGATTTATGGTTTTAAGTTCTTTCAGTGCTTGAAAAATGCTGTGGCTCTTCCTTCAGTAGTCCCTGGTTTCAGATGAGAAATTCACTATCTTTCAAATAGATGTTCCCCATGAGTAATGCATCGTTTCTCTCTGGTTCTTTGAATATTTTCTCCCTTAATTTTAATTTTTGGATGTTTAATTATGATATTAAGAAGTTTAATTATGATTTGTTTGTATTCATCCCATTGGGTTTGCTCTGCCAGGAGGATAGAGGATTCACTCCTAGCTCAGTGCTCACACCACTGGCTGGGGCATCTGAGCACCTCCATTGGTTTCTGCAAAAGCTCCCTGCTGCAAAGCTCCCTGTTCAGCCCCCTGGTGTTTTGCTGGGGTAGGGCAGGTATTGCCAGAAAGGTTTCCTTTTGTGATCAGGCCAGCCCCTTCCCTGTGCTTTGACCAGGCGGAACAGGCTTTTCTTAGAGCTTTCTTGTCTGTGCCTGTCAGTGGTTTCTGGTCAGAGGCTTCTGTGGCACCCTGTCCAGGATATGGGGGAGTGACAAGAAATCCAGAGACACACCATGCATCACTCCTCAAGTTCCAAGGTACTTAGGCTATTTTCTTCTTTCCACCTGTCAGGTCAGGGTCCCCCATGCCTGTCTGTTGTGTTATGTCCAGGGATTTTTAGTTGCAAGAGGGAATGCCTGGGAGGAATGGGACTCTCCATCTGGGGCAACCGTGGTCAGCACGTTTGCTATAATGTGTTTGCTCTGTGCTCGTTACAGTCACTACTTAAAAGGGCTAAAAGGCAAGAAAGACGAAGGCCATCATACTTGAAAAGGTTGAGACACCTTGACTTGGTACAAATTATTTTTTGTTCTGACACAAAACAAAACCATACTTCTTACAAAAGAAAATGCTCTGGCCAATCCAAGCTGACACTCCTGGAGAGTCTGATTTAGGGAAGTTATTTAGCAGTAACTCCTTGAATACACAGGCTAGCTGGCTCTCCACCACGGGCTCTGCCACGCCTTGCCCCATCCTCGTCTTTCTTTAACTGCTCTCCTTCCCTTTTCTGTAGTTCTTCCATGCCCTTTTCAACCCTCCCTCCTGCACGGGCTTTTGGGTAACCATTAACCAGTACTGTTTACGGACTACCAACACTGTGTTCAGTACAGAGCAGAGGTTTGACCTAACCCCTGCTGCTTTTGAGGAAGTCTCCTTAGTTGCTTAAGATGGGCAGAGAATGAGCTCGTGTAACTGTTAGGGAAATTTCTGTGCTGATTCTGCTTAAAACCACATAGACACTGACACCTGTCAGCCTTGCAAGCTAAAAAACCACAGAGCAGTTGAGCAAAGCTGAACAAAACTGCAAGCCTGTCATGATTATGATGTTTGTTATAAGCCTATCATGATTCTACTACTTATAAGAATTATCGTTTATTGGATAACTTTTAAGTCTTTTTGCTAATTGGTTAATCATTTGTACCTGTGTGTGA
>CAUYSK010035328.1:0-42987 GCA_963575035.1 Avahi laniger | reverse complement strand
TGACTGCAGATATGAGAATATGGTAAACCTATAATTGCTAACGTTTACTCAACGAGTTTCTCCACACGACAGAGTTAGTTAAGCCTTGACTTGTGAGACTAATCCAGGTGACAGATGTTCTAAAATCTGAAAAATTCTGATTTCCGACATGATCCTGGTGCCAAGGGTATCCGATAAGACCGAGGACGTGCACTCATGTCTCAGCGCCGCTGTGGAGGTTAGAAGAGACAAAGCGCGTGCAGCACGACGCCTGGCACACAGAAAGCGTTCAAATGCTGTAAATGTTATAAATCTTCGGCCTTCTGAAGAACCCATTCATCATCCCAGATCTGCCCACTTCAAGGCAACTCACCCCGCCTCCTTTAATAATAAAACCAATAATAAAATAAAGCAGAATCTCTACTCTCAGGGCTGCCAGTGAGGACTGGAAACCCACTTTACTGGTTTTCATACCGGGGATGTGAACAAGGGTTCAAGCCTCCACTAAGACAACCACCGCTCAAGGCTACGCGCCCTCTGCCAAAGTCTCCGCATTAGTATTGTGCCACCCCGCCCAGGAAGAACCGAGCCCGAAAGCCTCCAGGGTCCTCAGCGACCCCAGCTCCAGCGTCTTCCTACCTTGAGATTGCAGTCGAACAAGTTAACAGACGCGAAAGGAGCTAGAGATCCAACTCCCTCTCCACGCGCCTCCTCCCAGCAATTTCCGGTGCCGCGCGATACATCGCAGAGGTACTCCACCCAGGATCCTCCGCGCCAGCGCCAGGACTATATTTCCCAGAGGGCTGTGCGGGCGACTTCACTTGCCTTCCCATAGCCACCCGCTTCATCCTCAGAGACCGCTCTGGAGCGCTCTGGGTTGGGGAAATAGAGTAGAAACATAATCAGGACGAAGTTACTTCAGGGTTTTGTAGTCCAACTTTTACCCTGTTAAAGGACCATCTAGTCAACCTTCTCCTGCCTTTCCTAGAATACTGGGAGGCTTTTCCATTTCTGAAGGGGACAACAGTCGGTTGCCATAGAAATTTATGAAGACGTTGGATTCTTGAGAAGACGCGCAAAAGTAAGGGGCGGAGTTGAGGAGGGAGATGTAATAAGTAACCTCTGATTGGTGGAGAGATGCCTTGCAATTCATTCCGATTGGATCCACATTGGCACATGCGCAATAGAACCATGGAGTGTTCAAAATAGGGTGGAATGGGGGCCTCTGTCCCTAGGCAGAGGACTGGCCTGCCGCGAAGGCGTCTGGGAAATGGAGTTCCCAGCTAGGTATAGCCCAGGGGCTGTCGGGAAATCAGCGGCGCCTGCGCGAGCGAGTCCGGCCTTAGGGCCGGGATGCGCGCGCAGCGCGTTCCGCGCAGCGGAAGTTTCCGTGGGGTAACTGTGAAGGTAAGTCTTGATAACTGCGGAGGATTGAAAGGTCTGTCCTCAGCAACTCCGCAGTCCACCTCTCTCCTCAAGTACAGGGGTGAGGGTAAGACGAGGCGAAGCAGTGGGGAGCCTCCCAGTGTCTAGCCACGGCTCGGCCGTGGTGCCTGTGACGTCAGTTCGACCCTTTGTGGGAGGCGGAGGCCCGGCGGGCGGGGATCGGGACGAGAGCGGCTCCTGGTTGATGGGATCACCGCCAACCCTTGCGTGTCGTAAGGCACTTTTGGCTCCAGGTGCCGGGCTAGACTAGAGCTTACGGAGTTTGAAAGACGCCCCGCCTTGGCAGCTACGTCATCCCTGGTTCCGGTAGAGGGCGAGGCCAAGGAGACTATCACCAAGGCAACCGCCCTGGCTGAGCTGGGGTGGGATCTAGCCCTTCTGCTGTGTTGTCTCCGAAACCCTCTAGGAGGAACACGATACAGTGTTTGACACATAGCAGATGTTCAGTAAATATTTGTCAAATAAGTAAAATAAATGGACGAATGGGCGATAAAGACTGGCCTGAGGGTTGGAGCCTTGGGTTTCAGGTCCTGAACTAGCCTCATCATCTTAGATAGGTGACCTAAGCATTCTGGAATGCCCTTCTTTCTTCTATATTTATTGAGCGTTTACAACATGTAAGACTGTGCAACAGACACTGCTGTTTATTCTACGTTGGCGTGCCTACCCTGATAGGCAAAGTTCTAAGCTTAATGCTATCTAAAACAAAAGTCCTGCCCAACAAGTTTACATTCCAACGGTTGTTGGAGTTGCCACGCACTAACAAAGTAAAGTAAATCATACAATATTTACAGGGTCACCATCCCTTATCTACAACTCTAAAGTCCGAAAACTTGTGAAAGCTGAAAAGTTTGTTTTGCAATTTGGTCGCCCAACCTGACTTGGCTTTGAACTTGTTTGCTGGCAACAACCAATCTGAACTGATAGGTGGCTATTTACAAGACCAGTGCTCTAACCCCTGGGCCATAGGGCCTGTTATGTGACTATTTATAATCTTTAAAGATTTTGCTTGATTATAGGAGGTTACCCCTAGATCCTGCTGGTGGTGTAATATGTACTATTCTGAAATCTAAAAATTTTCAAAATATTAGACTTCGAAACACACTTGGCACTAGGTGATTAGGATAAGGAATTGTGAATCTATTTCAGATGGCATTAAGTGCTAAGGAGAAGAACAGAGGAGAAGGGGGAGGGCTAGGGGATGCAATTTATAAAAGAGGTCAGGGAAGGACTCTTAGGCTGAGACCTGAAGAACGAAAAAGGAACCAGCCACAGAGGAAGTGCTGGGAAGAGCATTCCTGGCAAAGGGAACTGCCCGTGCAAAGGTTCTGGAGTAGGAATTAACTGACCTGAGGCCATGTGGCCAGAAATTGGTGGAACAGAATCATTAGAAGAGCTAATGTGTCATATATACAATATGTGTCAGGAACCTTAAACTTCAAAATTCAAGAGGTAAGTTCTGTCATTCTCAGTTTAAAAATGGAGGAACAGGTACAGAAGCGTTAAAAGAATTTTACTCATCGTCAAACAGTAAGTGGCAGAAGCAGGATCCAAACCCAGGCAGATTAGATTCCAAGTCCATGCTCTTAACCCCAACACTGCTCGGCTTCTAAGTGGCAGACCTTTCTTAAAGGTCATCCAGCTAAATAATTCTGGTCCTAAGCTTTGACTCTCTGGCTCACTGTGGAGACTCTCCTGCCTTCTTGGTACGTTTCTTTCTGCAGAGGAGATAATCCTTTATTCACTCAGCAGACACAGATCAAGCATATGCTCTGTGCTCGGCCTATTCGAGACTGTGTGCATACTGTGGTGAACCAGGCAGATGGTCCCTGCCCTCATGAAGCTTATGTTCTAGTTAGGGGAATCAGTGATAAACAAGTAAGTCAAAATATGTCACATGGTGATGAGTGCTATGAAGAAAAACAAAGCAGGGTAAGGAGGATACAGTGTGCTATTAATAAAATAGTTTCAAAATAGGTCTCTCTGAGAAGGTGACATTTGAACAGAGACCTAAAGAAGATGATGAGGGAGTGATCCATGGGCACTCTGCGGGGAGAACATTCCAGGCAGACATGAGAACAGAATAAGTGCAAAGGTCCTAAGGCAGAAATGTTCTTGTCATATTTGGGGAAAAGCAAGGAAGGTAGTGTGTCGGACTCAGAGTGAGCAAGGGGAGATGGTGGGAGAGGTCAGAGGGGGAACAGGGAACTGGTAGATCAGGTAGGGCCTTGTGGGCCATGGTAAGAGCTTTGGCCTTTACTCTATCTGAAATGGAATCCACCGTATGGTTTTGAGCAGAGCAGTGACAGAGTCTGACTTAGATTTTAAATAGATCCCTCTAGATGCTGAATTGAGAATAGACCACAGGGGCAAGGGTAGAAGTAGGGAGTTTAGTTAGGAGGCTGCTGTAGTAGCACAAGGGAGAGATGGTGGCCTAGACCAGTGGTGGCCTAGACCAGGCTGGTGCCAGTATGTCAGAGTGGGAGGATACATGGCTAAAAACAGCCACTGTCTCTCATGGCCGAATTCCACACTCAGCATCAACTTCCAGATTAAAATCTGCAACGGTCTTCTGACCTGCAGCCCCAAGAAAACACTCCAGTTTTTCATTTCTGTTTTATAAATTGGTACAAGGTTAAGAACATGGGCTTTAGAGTTCTGGATTTGAGTTCTGTCCCCACCGCATTCTCCAGGAGTAGAGTCTGGTCTGGGTAGGGAGTATTCTCCCTTTGAGCATCAGTTTGTAGATTTTAAAGATGGAATGATTATCCCTACCTCATAAGACTTGGGGGGAAAATTACATAAAACAGTGTATCTGGCTCTGCCACGTAAGAGCTGTGTGGCCTTGGGTAAGTCATTTTCCCTCTCTGAGCCTTTGCTTCCCTGTCTCCCCAAAGGGGAGAGTCATTCTTGCCTTGAAGGGTGATTGTGAAGATTCCATAGATAACCTACCAAGAACTTAGCACAATGATCTGCATGCACTGAACTCTCATGAAATGGGAGCTGTTGTTAAGTGACTTAACCTCTCTGCGCTGCCGGGGATTCCCTGTTGCAGTTACTACCTCTGCAGAACAAATTATCCCAAAATTCAGTGGTGTAAAACAGCCACGTGTCATGCTCATGGATTCATTGGGTCAGGGATTCAGAGAGAGCACAGCAGGGATGGCTGATTTCTGCTTCATGACGTCTGGGGCCTCAGGAGGAAGACTCAGAGGCTGGGGTTTAAATTACCTGCAGACGTGCTCACTCATGTAGCGGCAGCAGATGCTCACTGTTGGCTGGGGCCCTCACTTCCTCTTTTCTCTACTTGGGCCTCTCAGTGTGGTGTCTCTGCCTGGGCTACTTCAGGCTGCCTCGTAGCATGGAAACTGAGTTCCCCTGGTGAGCATCCTGAGCGAGCCAGCCAGGTGCACATTGTAATCTTTTTATGACCTAGCCTCGGAAGTCTCATGGCATCTTCTGCTCGTCCTCTATTGGCTGGAGCAGCATAAGCTTCACCCAGGTCCAAAGGGGAGGGACCAGAGACCCTGCCTCTTGATGGGAGGGATTGCAAAGTTTCCATGAGCACACAGGACTAGAAATATTGCTGTGGCCCTCTTTGGAAAATGCAGATGCCTCCCTGCCCTAAGAAATGATGATAATTGAGGAACCTACCTCTCGGGCTATTGTATAGACTAAATAAGGTAATACATAGAAAGCTCTCTGCCTGGAGGACTCCCCCCCACCAGATATCATGACTCATTCCCTTGTTTCCTTTGGGTCTCTGCTTAAATGTCTCCCCCTGGATGAGGCCCTCCTTGGCCACCCTATATAAATAGTGACCCGCCAACCACCTTGGCATCCGTTTTCTCCTATGGTACTTTATCGTTCTCCATAGCACCATCTCCATGTGACCTTTTCAACAGCTACTTATTTGTTAGCTTATCTTCCCCCACCAGAGTGTAATCTTCCTGGGGTCAGGAGCTGTGTGTGTTTCCTTTGCTGCTGTCTTCCCAGTGGCTGGCACAAACTGTGAACTCAGTAAATAAGGAATGAATGAATGAATGAGTGAATGAATGGATTTAGCACATGCCGGCCACACAGCCAATGCTCAGTAGACACTAGCTATTACCTTTCATTTAGGTGTGAAAGAGGCATGAGTTAGCTTCTCTACCTTTGTCATTTACAGGTCACTGTCAAGATGGAGTTTCCAGCCCAGTGAATCCAAGGTCCAGACCGTGACCCCATAAAGGTACCACCCCCTTGGGAACATGCTCCGTAAGGCCTGTTCCCCACCAACAGCTGACTCCTGCTCATCTCCTCTGTGTTGCTGCTAGCAGACGTCACTCTCGGGAGGAACTTTGTCGTGGGCATGACAGGGCTCGCCTGGTTAGACACTTGTTCCATCTTGGAGACCATTTTTAACTGAGGGCACTTGGCACCTGGGGACGTTCTGCTTAACGTGAAGCCACTTAAAACCACCGCAGATTTCCAAACCTTTCGTTTACTTCAGAAACCTAGCAGCGTCTAGGTGTATTAGTCAGGCTAGGCTAGGCTATGTCGCAGTAACAAACAACCCCCAAATCTCAGTGGCTTAACACAAGCATGAGTTCTTTCTCACTAATACAAAGTCTAGACAACTCTCCAGGGCAGCCAGCCTCTAGGCAATTTTGATCTTGGGGCTCCTGTGTCTACACCTGGGCTTCAGGTTTGTCACTGCCTGAAGAGAGAAGGGAGAGGTGACAGTGAGTCCTCTGGCTTAACAAAAGTGCTCATCAGTATTTCTACCTTCCAAAAGGCAGAGGCGTCCATTTATGTGTTATTACCAAGACAACAGATCACAAAGACAACCAGTCAGTCTTACAGACTTCCTAGAGGGTGAAGGGTACTGGACAACAGCCTTCGCAGTCCAGGGGTCCCACATGGCTCCTTCGTGTGAAAGAAGAGAAGGGGCAGCTTTGTGCCACAGTGTGGCTTCACTCTTCCGCAGCCCCAGGGAAAGGAGAACCCTGTTCTCCTCCTCTGGCTGAGATGTCTTTCACCAGCTGCTTGGATGGCCTCTGATTTTCAAGGGCAAGTGCTGGAATTCCTTAAGTCAGCACTTATAATGTGGAAAGAGGAAAGGGAAGACCAAATATATTAATAGCTGGAATTTTACAGTAACTGGGATACAGGGCACAATATAGTTACAGCAACCACTAACATAAAAGGCTTTCTGTGGGCCAGGCCCTTTCTTAGCACTTGACATAAATGTATGCATTTAGGCATCAGCAACTATTCCATCAGATAGGTACTGGGAGAAGCCCCATTTGACCACTGGTCACACTGAGGCACAGAGAAGTTAAGCAACTTGCCTAACACACAGCAGATCTGGAATTCAAATCCAGCAGCCTGGGACCAAACCTGTGATGTTAAGGACTCCACTGTTGGCAATTGCAACAAAGGCCAACCTTCACAGTGAATAAAGGAAAAGGGTTTGATCAGAACTTTCTCTTGCAAGGTAAAAGAAATTCATGAGCACGGGTTCATTTTAACTTCTATTTTGTTATTCTATCTTTTTAAGTGCTACTGTGTATACTAAGTCTTAGAATATAAGAACAAATAAAATGTCCTTTTTTTGTTGCTGCTATTTATAAGGTATTCATGTGGGGTGTTTATTGTGCTGTCTTCCTTGTTGATTTTCTCTTCCTCACTTAACTGGCCTAATGCTGCCATATCCTCATTTGTCATAGGCTCTGTGTGTGATTTGGATTTTTTAAAAGTATTAGGAAATATTTCAGAGATACACAAAGTGTAGAGAATAATGTCTCACATCCCATTGGCCAAATCTAGTCACGTGCCCCAACCTACCTGCAAAGGAGGCTGGGAAGTGTAGGGGAGCATATGGATATTCGGGGAACATGGACTGTCTCTCCCATTCCCATGATGTGTTTTAAGAAGTGAACCTCACAAACAAGTGGAGACACTGCCTCTTTGACACTTGTCCTGTGATTGGAACAGTTCTCTGACAGTGCTTTCTCTGATGTCAAGGCACGCGGTTTCACTTTGTATTTGTTCTGCTTTGAGTCTTCCCTGGGCTGCTAGGATGGGACAGGTGGCTAGAGGCTCGATGCACTGGGCAAGACCTCCAAAGTACCCATTAGAAGTGGAATATACTTTAGGGAGTATATTCAGGGTGTGATAATTTTTCTTCCCTTTGTAACCTCATCACTGTGGAGAACCCTGATGACTATTCACGGGTAGTGGATTCAGTTTCTCTTTCAGCTTCCTGTCCTCCCCATTCCCAATTCTGTTTTGTAGCATGATCTCCTTCTGTCCAGACTGCGGCAAAAGTATCGAAGCAACATTCAAATTCTGCCCCTACTGTGGAAAACTTTTACCTACAGAGGAGTGTGCGGGGTCCCCGACCTTTGTCAAGCCACGTGTGTCATCCCTCCGAGGTAAGAATAGGGTTTTGAGCTTACCCCTGCAGTAGGGGTGAGGTACACACATGTGTTGGTGGGGGGACACCTTTGTCCCTTGTCTGACCCTGTCCTATCCTGGAGAAGCCCAGGCCTGGACTGCTCTATCTGCATTCAGTCCCTTGTCATCTAATTGGTCTCATGGCTTTAAACACTGTCTATACGTTGACAACTCTTGTATTCCTACCTCCAGCCTGGACTCCCCCCTGCTTGGAGGAGATTTGTGTGTAGCAAGCTGCCTGCTTGACATCTGCAGGTTGAGTAGCCCTTACCCGAAATGCTTGGGATCGCAAGTGTTTTGGAGTCCAGATTGTTTCGGATTTTGGAATATTTGCATTATTCTTATTGGTTGAGCATCCCAAATCTGAAAATTCAACATCTGGAATGCTTCAGTGAGCATTGCCTATGAGTGTCTTGTTGGCATCAAAATGTTTTAGATTTGGGATGTTCAACCTGATGGATGTCCCACATGCATCTCTATCTGAACATGCCCAGGACTGAGCTATTGGTATTACAGCTGCCCCCACCTGCCTCCTTCCATGGACTTCCCTTCAAAGTAAACAGCAGCTCCATTCATCCAGCTTCTCAGGCCAGAACCTCGGGGTCATCCTTGAGTCCTCTTTCCCTCCCACCTCACATACATCCAGCCCTTCAGCAGATGTTGCTGGCTGCTCCTATAAAATCAATGCAGTATCAGACCGCTTCCTTCCAGCTCCCCTCCCGCCTCCCTGGTCCGTTCCGCCCTCGCCTCTGGCCGGTATTGTTGCAGTCTTGTTCATGTGGCAGCAGACGGGGTCCTCTTAACATGGAGCCAGAGCCTGTCATTCCTCTGCTCACACCTTCCCATGCGAAGCCCCACACGACTGGGTCCCCATTTCCTCTCAGACCTCACCTCCTGACCCCCCTGCTGTCGCTTATGCTGTTCCAGCTGCCCCGGCCTCCCCACTCTTCCTCAATATCTCAGGAACATATGCGTCTTTTTGCACTTGGTTTCGCGCACCCAAATGTGTTGAATAAAATACAAAAAAAAAATGTCTTTTAAATATAGGGCTGGGTGGTAGGAAAGTAAGGGAATTCCATGGAAGTGAGAAACAGTAAAAAAATACAGATCCACAGGGCTAAGCTAGTGTTGTAGGTGTTATTTGTCCTGGGGCCATTTGACGGTGGCCTCGAGCCTGGGTTTCCCGGGTGTACAGGAGGCAAAGCTTAGGACCTGAGCAGTGCAGGAGGTGAGATTGCAAACGCACCTCTTAAATCCGGGATGCCTCAGTGGATAAACGAGAATAAAACAATTGCTCCACAGAGAAAATTGGTGGAGACATTTGTTGATCTCAACCTTGGTGGTGGGTGAAAAAAGGAAGAATGTCTTCTCTGAGTATTCCTAACCAAGCACTCAGATTCTCACCAGTCTGGGGCCAGAATTCATACTGATCTGTGTGGCCTCCCAAAAATGCGAGCTAAACATTTAATTAAAGTGGTGAGATACGGGCACCACCCCCCATCCCACATAAACAAATCTTCTCTTGGGAAACACCCTTTAAAGACAGATCTCAGAGAACTCCCACATCCAAGGAACGTAAGTCCCAGTCTTTGTTGGCTTAAAAAGACACCAGGAAATAAGCCATCATGAGAGCAGAAACAACAAACTACGGAATCAGAACTGCAAAGACCACAGACCTTAGAATTAACAGATGAAAATATTTACAATGTAAATTTAATGTTTAAAGAAATAAAAGAATGAATTGAAAGTATAGTGGAGGAATAAGAGTTAGAATTGACCAGGCAGATTTGAAGAGGAACCAAATAAAACCTCTGATGATAAGTATATGTATATCATCTTTGCACTTGGAAATTCAATGGATAGGCTGGGCACAGTGTCTCATTCCTGTAATCCCAGAACTTTGGGAGGCTGAAGCAGGAGGATCACTTGAGAATAGGAGTTTGAGACCAGCCTGGGCAATATAGCGAGACCCCGTATCTACAAAAAATAAGAAAAATTAGCCAGGCATGGTGGTGCATGCCTGTCAATAGGCTGAGACTGGAGGATCGGTTGAGCCCAGGAGTTCAAGGCTGCAGTGAGCTATGATCAGGCCACTGTACTCCAGCCTGGGCAACAGGGTAAGACCCTGACTTTAGGAAAAAAGAAAAAAAAGCAATGGATGGTTTAAATGGCAGACTAGACATAGCTGAGGAGAGAATTAGTGAACTGGGAGATAGATTTGAAGAAATTACCCAGAAGAGAGCACAAAGTGTTGGAAGATTTAAAAGAAGGGCTAAGAGCTTTGGAAGAAAGAATAACTAAAAGAAAGGAACAGATGCTTAGATATTTAGGTGATCAAAAAAGCAAGAATTGGCGTTAAAGGCCAAAGGGAAGAGTGTAGCTGAATATGACCTCAGAGTTTCTGGTTTGGTGGTACCTGGAAAGGGCCATTGTAACTCCAGTCTGCATTTGGTCTGCCTTTCTCCAGGCTCCAGGAGAGAGCTGAACTCCAGTTCTGAAATTTCTCCCAAGAGAGTGAAATGGTCTAGCACTGTCACCCCTCCCCAATCATCCCTCTTCTCAGATGGTGACAGTTCTGGGTCTGAAGATACCTCAAGTCCTTCTGAGAGATCCAAAGGTAAGAGTTAGGGTTATGCTGGCCTGACTGTAGATGGAACAAAGGCGGGTCATCTGACGAAGTTTAGGACCCAGCTCAGACCTCATCCACCCCTGCCCGGGCCCTCATCCCGGCATCACCCCGGCTCCCAGTCTCTCCCTCCGGCCCATCTCTGAGTGGCCCCGGAGAGGTCTTTCTGTACCTAGGGCTGCCCCGGCCCCTCCCTGCTCGCAGCCCCTATTGCTTCCGTCGCCCACAGTCCAAGCTCCTTAGCCTGGCGTCTGTATGGTCTGCTTCCTGCTTTACCTCTCACCTCAGCCCTGTGCACAGAAAACTCATTTTGGAGATTTTTAGGCTCTGGTCTTTGCGAAGTCTGTTCCCTTGGCCTGGTGTGCTGCCGCTTTCCCCACACCCAGAGGGCCTGATCTCCGAGAAGCCTTTCCGGAACGTCGTAGGCTCGTGTCGATGCCAGGGCCTGTCTCCAGCCTCTTTATCTGGCACCCCCAGTGCTGTGGCCTTCATTTGAGCACGTGTCACTAGGCTCCACGTCCCTTTTGGTGTCACTTTCTGGACTGAGAGTCCTTTGTGGACAGGGTCCTAACCAGTGCCCAGGACATGGGAGACTTGAGGACTGTGTGCTTGTCTCCTGCCTACGGGGCCCCTAGATCTGAAGTCACAGCCTGTGGGGCCTCCCCTTTCTCCAGCCCCTGAGTCCCTGTTGCTGTTATGTGTCTTGCGGGGATGGCGGGTGGGAGGAATGAGAAAGGGGCTGTTATCTTTTCCTGTGTCTATGTCTGTCTCCTGCCACACCCACCCCACTCTCTTGCCAGTCCGAGAGCCCTGCAAGGGCAAGGCTTCAGTCTAAAAAATTTCTGGTCCCTCTTTAATCTCAGCACAGGGCCAAGTCCTATTTTTGGGTAAATATCTGCAATATACTTTTTTCCCTGGCAAACTCCTACTCATCCACCAAGACCCAAGGCTAATGTGCCCTCCTCCAGGAAGCCTCCCTGATTTCTCCAGGCACAGTAAATGTTTTTTTCTTCTGGTCCTTTTATCCCTTGGTACTGCCCTGTCTCAGACTAATGGTGTTTAGGTCAGACTTCCCTACCAAATTGGTGGCTTGCAAGGGAAGGGACCAGGACTGACTCATGTCTGGCTCTCCAGCTTCATTACACAGGGGACCTGACCCATAAAAGGTCCCAAGAAGTGTTTGTTGAATGAGCAAATAAAAGAACAGTATTATGAGTGTTATTTCATTCTCCATCCAGCTTTTCTTTCCTGGATGCCACTTTTGCTTTATTCTGACCATCTTCCTACAGGGTCGTGGAGCAGGCCCCCAACGCCCAAGTGCAGCCCGCAGCCGACCAGGCGAAGCCCTCAGACACTCAAGAGGAGCCGGGTGACCACCTCACTCGAGGCTTTGCCCGCAGGAACGGTGCTGACAGACAAGAGTGGGCGGCAGTGGAAGCTGGGATCCCTCCAGACCAGGGACGACCAGGGCATTCTCTATGAAGGTACGCCCTGCCCACGAACGGGCGGGTGCCGTGCCAGGCTGGGCCGTTGCAGCACCAGGACGGGGCAGGGGGACCCCTTTCTGAGAATGGGAATGGCAGCCGTATCCCTAGCTGCAGACCTGCCTCTAGGCAGCTTTCCCTGAGACCCAGGGCTGCAAACCTCCCTGCCTGCGGGCCTGGCCAGTGGTGGAAATGAGAGCAGGAGGCTGGAGGACGGCAGCCGTGCGACAGCCTGTGCCCTGCGCAGTGTGCTCCTCCTCGCCTCGCCTGCCGTCACGCGGGGGTGCAGGCCCGGTGGCCAGGTGATCAGGACCATTGATGAGCCTACAGAGACAGGATGGACCCTCACCCAAAATTTGGTTCAGATGTTGAGACTAATGATGTTCCACACACACCGAGAGGATGTGGGAGGTTTACGCCTTACATAACTGGGTCTCTGCAGAGAGCAGAGCAGGCCTGCCCCGTGGGTCGGAAATGCCTCAAGAGAGGGAGGGAAGGAGGCTGGCCGGGGTGCTTCGTATGTCTGGGGTGGGGCTGGAGTGAGGTTTCCTGTACTGGCCAACACCTCCAGTGGTTTGAGTCTTCCACCGGCACCAAAGGCTTTCTTGTCAGCTTGCCCAGGTGGGATGGCTGGGGAGGGGCAGGGGCGAGGCTTAAAAGCTGTGAATAGTGAAACCTCAAACGGTGGGGTCAGATTCTTTATTACAATGAGGGAAATAACAGCTGTGGTGTTAGTATTAATAATACCTAATGTTTATGAGTGTTTACGCAAGGCCAGGCTCTGTTCTAAGCACTTTATATGGGTTTTTTTACACTTTTTTAATTGAGATAAAATTCATAAACAGAAAATTCACTCTTTTAAAGGGTAAAATTGAGTGGTGCTTGGTATATTCACAGCGTCGTGCAGCCATCACCACTATCTGATTCCAGAACATTTCCATCACTCCAGAGGGAAACCCAACACCTTTGAGCAGTCACTTGGCGGTTTCCCTCTCCTCCCATCCACCAGCAACCACTAATCATCTTTCTGTCTCTACGGATGTGCCTATTTTGGACATTTCATGTAACAGAATCATATAATATGTGTCTTTTGTGTCTGGCGTCTCTGACTCAGCGTCGTGTGTGCAGGGTCCGTCCGTGTTGCAGCATGTGTTAGTGCTTCGCTCCCCGTAGCTGAACGATACTGCATTGCGTGGGTGGACCCCATGTGGCTTATCCATTCCTCACTTGTCAGGCATTTGAGTGTTGGGCTCTTATGGATAATGCTGCTGTGAATATTTGTGTACAGGTTTTTAGATGGGCACTTGTTTGCTTTATTCTTCTTAACTCACGGAATTCTCACAAGAGCCTTAGGACATCAGTACTTCCGTTATCCCCATTTTATAGATGAGGAAAATGGATTCCAGAGATATTAATATCTAGCCAGGCTTTGGGCTCCAGAGATCTTTCAAGTTGTCAGGGAAAACCAGAAACCTAGGTTTTGATAGGAAACCTTTGATTTGGGTGTGCTGGCTGGCCAGAGGGCATGCAGGCCGTTTCGAGCCTCCCATTGACTAGCTCTGCCTTCGAGGCAGCATGTGTGGAACAGCCCGAGCTGAGTCCTGGCTTGGCTCTGACAGGCTGAGTGAGCCCAGGCAAGCAGCTCGAGCACTCTGTGCCTCAATGTCCCCCACTGGAAAAGTAAGAGGTGATGCCCCGTACGTCTGTCTCCTGCACCTGTTGGCTCCAGACAATGACAGGATGGAGGGAAAGCATTTGGAAAACTGTAAAGGGGCCTTCCCAGGCCGAGATAGGCAGTGTTAATCACGGAGGGACAGAGGGCGAGGCAGGGAAAGGTCGGGGAGAGAGGAGAGAGCCTGGAGAAGCGTGGCAAGAGAGGGGCGTGAGCTAACGCTTCGGGAGCGCTCCATGCCGGCGCCGTTTGGAGCTCTCCACGCGGTAACCCACGCGATGCCCCCAACCGTGTTGTGAGAGAGGCACCCTTATTACCCGTTTTACAACTAGGGCACAGAGAGGGAAGCCACTTGCCGAAGGGCACACAGCCTGCAAGTGACGGAGCTGGGATTTGAACCCAGGCAGTCTGGCTTTTCCTAAGAAAGTGAGAGAGAGAAGGAATGGCAGTGAGAAGGAAGAATAGGCAGAGAAGGATAGAGGGAGGGAAAAGAGGGAGAGGGATGAAAACCAACAGCGAGAAAGAGATGGAGGTGAGAGAGCAGGGGTGGGGAGAGAGGAAGAGGGCAGGGAAGGAAGACTCGCAGGGCCAGAAGCACCTGAAAGGAAGAAACCACACTGTCCTCACCGGAAACCGCAGTGGGACGTACAGGAAGCCTGGGCCTGGTGGCTTCACCTATGTGACTTAGGTTGTTTGGTAAAATTAACAAACCCCTTCCTGGCGCCCAGCCTGCCCAAATCACGCATTCCTTCAGCGGATCCGTAGGCAGCAAGTACCTCGTGCCAGGCCCCGGTGCCGCGGCAGACACAGCGAGGCTGGCGAAGGCCTTGCCGACCCTGGCCACACTTGGGGAGGCTGCGCAGTCGGGCGACATTACCCAGGGCAAATCGCCCTTATCTTCTGCCAGTTTTCACCAGTCAGGAGGAGATAGTGGCGTTTTGTGTCCTGTGGTTTAAAACAGTAACGGTAAAATAGCAACAGCAGCCAAATCTTTATTGTTACTAGAGCAGTGGACGTTTTTATCCCACGCTGTGCCCCGCCAAGTTCTAAGCACTTTGTCTGTCAAATACTGAATTACGGTGTCATACTTCGGGCCTCCCCGGAGCAGTGTGGGAGAGCCATCACCCATTGTCCGTCGCATAAGTCCCTGCAGCTGCTCGCCGTGGCGTGCCTGAGAAGGTCGCCCCGTGGAAAGGAGCTCAGGTTCGCGTCCAGGCCCTTGCGGATGGAAGTTTGGGGCTTGTGTTAGTTTCCTAGGGCAGTTGTGACAAATTACCACAAACTTCGTGGTTTAACGCAACACCTAGATAATCTCTGACAGTCGCTGAGGTCAGAAGTCCCGAATCGCTGCAGTACGGTCTAGGTGCTGGAAGCACTGGTTCCTCTGGAGGCTCTAAGGGAGAAGTCACTTGAATTCCCCAGCGAGGACTGGGGAGGCGGGAAAACGTGGGGGACCCTGCGGCCCAACTGTGTGGGCAGGTCTCCTGCCTCTGCTGGCAGCTAGTTGTCTGACCTTGTTCAAATGACATTATGACCTTATGCCACAGTTTCCTCATCTGCAGAGTAGAGATTGTAACGCTACCAACCTCACACAGCTGCTGTTGGGAGAGGTAAATGAGTAGAATGATGCCTGGGGAAATAGCAAGTGCTGTATAAGCGCTTTCTGTGGTTGTTATGGTTAGGATCGGTCCAGAAGAGCATTCTTGCTGAGCAATATTGCGCTTCCCTTGGCAAGCAGAGCTCCCACCTGCCAGCCTGCCTGCCTACCATGCTCTGGTCTGCATTTGCCAGAGATGTTCCGTGTTGTGTGGAAGGGGGTGTTGTGTCAAGCAGGGGTCACCCTAGATCACAAAGTCTGAAGCCCTGGTCTCTGCAGGGGCCCTTGCCCCAATCTGGCCTCCCTTAGTCCCTTCTGCAATGAAAATGGCCCAAACAGCTCTCCAGGCTGTTAGTGGGAGGGTCAGTTAGAAAAGTGGAAGAGAAAAACTCTTTACAATCTGCAAAGCAGTGCAGGTAAACTGTGTTTAAATCACCAGCTTTTCCTGCCTGTTTCCGAGTGCCAGGCGTGTACACATTGTCGTCTGACCTCATGCCTACCCTGTGAGACAGGGACTGTTGTTATGCCCGGGTTCCTGTGAGGAGCGGGCTCTTGGCCATGATGTCCCAGCCAGCTCCAGGACATCCCTTGATGATCCCCCAAGTCCCCTCCCACAGCCAGAAAGGATCCTCTGTCCCCGAGGTCTGCCCTGCACACTCTTCCCTCTTCTGCTGGGCTCAGAGTATCCTTGGCCTTGAATGTGTAGAACTGGGTCCCAGCCCTGTTCCAGCTGGAGCTTCTTAAGGGGCAAGGATGGCTTCTAGGGGACTTGGTCACCTCCTCATCCCTTAGCTCAGCATCTTAGGTGATACCAACCTTGATGATTAAGGGAGGGTGGGAATGGTGAGAGGGAAGGAAGGAGGGACACAGGAGTGAGTAGGGTGGACAGGTAACGATGGTTCAGTTCATGGGCTTCAAATGAGCCAGACCTGGGCCAAGTCTGCGCTGCCACTTACCAGCTGTGGGGCCCTGGTGTTAATGCGGGTATTTTAAAAAGCTGCCACATGAGGCCGGGCACAGTGGCTCACGCCTGTAATCCTAGCTCTCTGGGAGCCCGAGGTGGGCGGATTGTTTGAGCTCAGGAGTTCAAAACCAGCCTGAGCAAGAGCGAGACCCCCGTCTCTATTAAAAATAGAAAGAAATTAATCGGACAACTAAAAATATATAGAAGAAATTAGCCGGGCATGGTGGCGCATGCTTGTAGTCCCAGCTACTTGGGAGGCTGAGGCAGGAGGATTGCATGAGCCCAGGAGTGTGAGGTTGCTGTGAGCTAGGCTGACGCCACGGCACTCACTCTAGCCCAGGCAAAAGAGTGACACTGTCTCAAAAAAAAAAAAAAGCTGCCACATGTTGAGCAATCCGGATGCACCAGACTCTACGCTGGGCTACGGGGCTGTGAGTGGGTTGATTAAGCTGTGCGTGCATGTAGAGGGTGATGCAGCTCTTGCTGCACACTTCGCCGGTACTGTATTATTCCTACTGGCCCATCGAATGCTTGCAGCCCATCTCAGGGTCAGCTTCATTACTCCTATTTTATTGACGTGGAAATGGAGGCCCGGAGATGTTTAGCACCTCACCCGAAGTCACACAGAGAAGCTGAGAGACAGAGGAGCTGGGATTTGAACCCAGGTCGGCCTGGCGTTTCTTGGTCTCTCTAAGCTTTAGCTCCCTCATTTTCTCATCTGTCAAATGAGGAGGATCCACAGAAAGCCCACACTTAGCACAGCGCTGGAGATGTGGTGGGTTCCCGGAAGCGAGCTCTGGCAGGACAAGCACACGGGGTGTTTATAAGGAGCCTGTGGAGGGGAAGGAAGCACGTGGGGCAGAGGGAGAGGTGGAGCCGCGATGCAGCCCAGTGACAGCCTCAGCTGACCCTGTGGGGTCTGGAGCAAGAATGGCCCTTCAGCCTGGCTCTGCGTCAGGCCAGGATGGCTGGGCCTTTGTGCCCCGCTCTATCCATCATTGGTTATGGGTCACTGTTGGATGAAGCCACTCGGCACAGATGCACTTAACTCCCCCACCACAAGTTGTGACAATTTGTGGCAATCGTCCACCAGGGAAGCTCATCAGAGGCTCAGTGTCCCCTTTGCCTAGCAGGTATCCACATCCCAGCCTCCCAGAAGGAAAGCAGGTGTTCAGCATAAACCACATCGTTTGCATAAACGGTTCAGGCCCAGCGAGCCCCTCTCATCAGTCAGGGAATGCTGGGAGCCCTGAAACCCGGTTCCCAGACCTGACAGAGCAGTCCCGGGCCCGCTGTGGTGGCCCTTCCTGCACAGCTGGGTACTGACAGCAAGAAAAGGAGGGAGAAGAACCTCGTTGCTGGGAAGTTTGCGGACGATGACTCTGACCTTCCCTGTGGGTTATAACCTTGCCCGCTCGTTCTTTTCCTCCACAGCTGAGCCCACCTCCATCCTCGCCTGTGGGTCAGATCCCCAGAAACAAAAGTTCTCACTCAAATTGGTAAGTGGCCCTGAGGGGTGGGGGGCAGCGCCAGGAGAAGGGCCTGGGGCTTTGGCAAACATACCCTTGACTTCTGAGCCCCTCCTAGGTGGGAGAGTTCAGCCTGGGGGCCAGGGGCGGCCAGGGGGCAACCTCATCCCGTCTCAGAGCTCGCTTTCCTCATCTGTGGAATGGAGCCACTAATACCCGTATCAGGTGGCCATCTGCCCACCACTGCCTGCCTCTGCCTGTGGTCTGCAGCCTCATCGTCATCCCTGGGTGATTATGGGTGACTTTTCGTTTCTTTTTTTCATTTATCCAAATTGTCTCATGCCCCAGGAAACCCAGGACAGCCGGGTGGGGTGCCCTCTCTCAGCCCTAGACACAGGCCATGTGATGGGTCAGAGTGTGGGCTCTGGGGCCAGGCTCACCGATGACAGGTAGCACCTGCTCTCGAGAGCCTGTCACGTGCCCAGCCCAGGCTAAGCCGTTCACGAACACTGCGTTGTTGAATCCTCTCAGCAGTTTAGCCACCGTGCCCCATTTGACTCTTTGCAGAAGGGCTCGGGTGGGGCCTGGCGCAGTAAGCACCCCACCAGTCTGCACTGGTACTATTGTCATTTTTACCATCCTCACCAGGGAAGCAGCAGCGAAGCCTTGCGCTCTGCTCACCCGTGTGACCCAATCAGCACTTCCTGAGGCTCAGAGCTGGGGGCTGCTGGGCTGTGAGCCCGCCCCAGGCCCAGCCCTGGACGAGCTCCCAGTCTGGTTTCTGGGAGACACCATGTCACAGTCCCATCAAGTAGAGGGACATGCTGCCAGGGCGGGAGCATGGGGCACGGGGCCGTCCAGAGGACACTGAGAGCCTCCCCATCCTGGGCAGGCAGTTCTGTTCTGATGTTTTTGAAAGCGCAAGTGCTTAGTGCCCAGAGCGCTCATCCATTCATTTGTTCATTTGTTCACCAAATCTTTCCTGTGGCTTCCCGTGAACTGAGTGCTGGGGACGTGTGCAGAGATGTCAGACCTGATTCCTGCCCTTAAGGAGCTACTCTGGTGAGGGAGTGGGGCACAGGAATGAATGTACCCCACGGATTGATCAGGGCCCGAGAGGCTGTGCTCATGTGAGCTCGCTGTTACCCAGAGCTCACTGCGGCTTCAGCTGCATCACAGAGAGGACTCCAGGGTCTGGGAGCCAGGCTCACTGATGACTGGTAGCACCTGCTGACAGAGAGCCTACGTGACAAACCCTGGGCTGAGAGTTTCACAAACACTGTGAAGCCCGCGGGGTGTTCTGTGAAGCTGCCGTGTTCCCATTTAACAGATGAGGAAGTGGAGACTCGCTTGCCCAGGGACACCCAGCGTGCATGTTGCTTTGTTCACCACTGTATCCACAATGCCCAGACGATACTCGGCACCTGGTGGAGGCTCTGTAGAAAGAAAGAATGAATGACAGCACTAGGATTTGAACCTAGCTCTGTTTGACCTGCACTCGTAAGAACCCAGCTGCACTAGCTGTGTTTAATTAAAATACTTGGTTTGACTGATTTATAAAAAGACCCAGTATTAATAATGATTAATAATGGCTTAAGCAAGATAATGTTTTGTTGCTTTTTCACTTAAAAGTCTGGGGCAGTGGTCCAGGGCTGATGTGATGGTTTCATAAACAAGGGGCCCGGCTTCCTTCTCTCCTGTTGCTCCACCATCTTCAACTTATAACCTCCGTCTCTTGGGCTGAGATGCTTCAGCTCCCGCTGTCACCTCTGCGTTCTGGCCAGCTGGGACAGGAGAAAAGAGGGAGAGCCTGTCCCAGCCATTTAAGGGCATAACCTGGAAGTTGCCCACATTTCTTCTGCTCATACCCCCTTGGCCAAGACTTGGTCATATCATTCCTTACTGCAAAGGAGGCTAAGAAATGTAGTTTTTAGCTGAAGGCCACATTCTAGGGAAAACTTGCAGATTCTATCATAAAAGAAAGAAAAGGAACCTGGGTGCTGGGAGGGAGCTCTGGTCTCTGGTGTGTGTTCACGTGCAGCGCCCTAGGAATCTGGTTCTGATGTGGGGGCCTTGAGGAACATGCTTGTCACTGGCACTACCCTGGGGTGACAAATGGCCAGTGGGGATTGGGGGCCCTTGTCTAAGAGAGTTCAAGGTGACAGCCTTCCAGTCTTCCTGTCCCCTACCAGGATGCCAAGGATGGGCGCTTGTTCAACGAGCAGAACTTCTTCCAGCGGGCCGCCAAGCCTCTGCAAGGTATTCCACCGGGACGCCAGCAAGGGGGAGAGAGTCCGGGGTGGCAGCGTGGTCACGACTCCCTGTAGGTGTGGGAATGGTAGGGAATGAAGGCCCAGATTTGCACCCCATCTGTGCCCACAGCCTCACGCCCGTCACCCTTCAGGCCTCAGAGGAAAGACAGCATGTGCCGGGCCTGGTCTTACCAGGTCTTGAGAGTCAAGTATTAAATTTTCAGGAATACTGTAAGCTGGTCGTTATATACAGCTGTTATTTAAAATTAAATTATATAAACTTACAATCAAATAAATTATATTCAAAACAAAGGTAATAATATTCAAAATCTCATCATGTCCTAATTATTTTTACATTTTCTATTATCTGTACTCTAGAGGTTATTTACATGTATTGCCCTGTATGGTGATGATACTGCGTAGTGGCATCTGGTGTGTGTCTCTCCCAGCTCACACTCAGTCATGTCACGTTGGTAGCTTGAAATCGGCCGTGGTGGGCGGTGTTTACACCACAGATTACAAATTCGACCAGTCAGGACTTACTCCCTGGGCAGCCAGCGTTAAACTTGCCTCAGCACACGTTGGTTTTTTTCCACCCCGCTGAGATCTGGAACATAGACAGAGGCACATTCTGGCTGCATCATGGCTAGTTTGGACAGTCATTGATCTCATCAGCTGTACATGTGAATTTAGAAGTTACTCCCATTCTTAGCCTTCCCACCTACTCTAGATTTGTATATGCGTCCTCAGAAGTCACCTGCAGACATGGACCACTGACATTGTCATAACCCCTATCCCACTGTCACCTACCCGCAAAGATGTCATCTCCTACAAGGAGACCCAGGGTTTGGTCTGGGCACTCTTTGCTTGTGGTCTAAGAATGGGCTGTTGTTGCCATGAGCCTGGGGCCGGGTGGGCCCTAATCCCAAGCCCCTGCCTCCTACAGTGAGCAAGTGGAAGAAGCTGTACTCGACCCCCCTACTGGCCATCCCCACCTGCACCGGCTTTGGTGTTCACCAGGACAAGTACAGGTGAGCCGCCTCACTCGCTGCCCCTGTCACTGGCCCCTTGCTTTCTCTCCGTTTCCCGAGCCTGGACATGGCTGGGAGCCTGGAGCCATTGGCCAGTTAGTTGCATCCTTCCTTTCCCCAGTTTTGAGCCAAGCTGGTACCAAACCAATCAGCCCTTAATCTCATCTGGGACCAGGACCTTGCAACCCCTCCGCCACCCTCCATCCTTGGTGGACTGTTCCCTCCCTGTTCATCTCCCATCTCCTGCGATGCTCATGTCTTCAGGTTCTTGGTGTTCCCCAGCCTGGGGAGGAGCCTTCAGTCAGCCCTGGATGACAGCCCGAAGCACGTGATGTCAGAGAGGTCTGTGCTCCAGGTGGCCTGCCGGCTGGTACGTACCTAGAAATTGCTCAGCTCCCACATGCTGGAGGGCGCATCAGATCCTAGTTCATCAGGCTGTTTGTTCATTGACATCCAGCCCCCACGTCCCCCCGCTGAACATGGGGCTGGACGCTGACACAGGCAGATGGTTAGAACCGGGTGCTGAGCACTGCCACGGAGGGCTCTCTGGGGGGCTGTGGGCATGGAGGAAGGGGCCCCAGCCTCAGACTGAAGGCTTAGATTGTGCTTCCTGGTAGAGGTGGTTTCTAAGCCAACACTCGCAAGACCAGTGGGAAATAGCAAAGTGCTGGGTGGAGTAGGAGTGGGAATACATGGGAAAAGAATATTCCAGGCCAAGGATACAGCTGAGACAAAGGCTTGTGAGGGAGAGAGCACATAGCACATTTGTTCAGAATATTCATTTAGTCATTCGTCCTCTCATGAAGTACTTATCAGGTACCCGCTGAGTGCCACACTGTCCCAGGGGTGGGGGTAGAGCAGGGAGCAGCACAGACGTGGGTTTTGCGTCTTGGAGCTCACAGTCGAGTGGGAGAGGGCACTGTTAAATAAACAGTTGCACAGATTGCGACGAGTGCTCTGAATAGAAGTGTCCCCTGCTGTGATGGAGAATAAGAGCACCCAGTAAATTGCCGGAGGGATAGACGTGCCGTGGGAGTGGCATGTTAGGGAGTCTTGGAGTCTTCGTGTTCAGAGTGTCTGCTGCGTGGTGTGGGGGTGGGGGGGTCAGCACTGCGCAGTCACACAGGGCCTCGTACACCAGGCTGAGGGTGCTGGGGAGCCATGGGAAGACTGAGAGAAGAGGAGGGACAGGTCGCTCTGGGGCAGAAAGACCCTCAGGGGCCACGTGGAGATGGACTGGAGGGGAGAGACGTGGGCTGAGCGAGGGTCCTGTGGGAGAGGATGAGGCCTGAGGATGGAGAGTTTGTAGAAGGAGAACAAGCAAAACTCGGCAGACAGTTCAGCCCTGGGTCAAGGAGGGGCCTGGGGCTATAACCAGGATGTAGCTCACGCCAGGCAGTTTAGTACAGGAGTCTGGCACTCAGTAGAAAAATTGGAGCTGGAAATAAGGATATAAATTGCTTAACTAAATTTATTTCTGCTCTCTAGGAGAAATGAGAAGAACTCTTTGATGCACATGGGTGCTAGGTCATTTTTGCAGAGGGTCACTCTTCCTCTCCTGAGTTTGCGGTCAGCTAAGAGAGAGATAGAGGAAGTAGCTGGAAAGCCACGTGTTAGCTTGACTGCCGCATCCCCTGAGCCTCGTTAGAGGCGTGCTTGGGTGTGATGTCACCCAAGACATCAATTCTGCACCCAGAATTAGGCTTAATCCCCCAGTCGCAGACGGTGCCAGACAACCCCAGGCCTAACAGCGGGGGTTCCCTCACCCAGCTTGGCATCACAGCCTCTTCATGTTAATCATGCTGCTGATGGAGACGCTTGCTTGCTTCTTCCCCTAGCTGGATGCCCTGGAGTTCCTCCATGAGAACGAGTACGTTCATGGAAATGTGACAGCCGAGAATATCTTTGTGAATCCACAGGATCCGAGTCAGGTAAGAGCCAGGTCCTGCCCACTCTGGAAGGTCTCTGAGCTCAGGTTCCATCTGACTCTAAACCTCTACTTATTTCACAGTGTTTACTGCAGACAAAGGATTGCTGTTCATCATATATAAAGAGTTCCTTTGAATAAATAAGAAAAGATAAGGAACTTAATAGAAAAATGGGCAAAGGATAGGAAAAGCAGTTCGTAGAAAAAGAAATCCACAGGTTAGTTAAATATATGAAAAGATAACTCAACCTCCCTAATAATCATAGAAATGCAGTTAAAATAAGATACTTTGAATGGGCAGAATTAGGAAAAATGATAATATCTATTGCTGGTAAGGATATAAGGAAGTAGGAATTCTTCATACACTGTTGGAAGTATGAATTGGGCAACTTTTTGGAGGGTAATCTGGAGATAACAATCACAATTTTAAATGCATCAGTTTTTTGAATCATCAGTTCCTCTTTTAGGAATGTATCCTACGCATATATTCATGGGGCTGTTCAAAGATTTATGTACAAGATATTTCTGATAACATTGTAGTAGTTAAATGGGAAACACCCTAAATATATAGTCCCAGTAGGATATTGATTAAATAGTATTTTAATTAAAGAGTAATTTTTAATTACTATTTCAGTTGCAGATGACAGAAACCCAACTTAACATGGCTTAAGCAAAAATACAAAAGGAGGGTGTACAATTTATTAGTCCATGGAATGGAAAAATTCAGGACTTTACTGTGTTCAGGCATGGCTGGATCTAGGAACTCAATCCCAGTCACTGGGAAGCTGGCTCTTCCATCTCTGTGCTCTTCTTGCTTCCGTGTTACTCATTGTCAGGCAGATTCTTCCCTCATGGTGACAAAATTGCCACCAGAAAGTCAGGCTTAAATCCCCAAAGCTCAGCAACCCCATTGGAAACAGATCAGGTTATCTCCACCTGAAATGCATGTACTGAGAGTTGGGGAGGGACAGTCTCAGAGGAAAATGCTAGAACTGTGTATTAGTTGGGGTTCTTAAGAGAAACAAAACCAACGGGGGTGTGTATGTGTGGCCAGCAGGTTCAAGACCCAAGAAGACCTGATGTTTCCATTCAGGAAAGGCAGGAAAAGACCAATGTCCTAGCTCAGTAAGCAGTCAGGCAGGAGGAGTTCCCTCCTCCTCAGCTTCTCCTTCTATTCATATCTTCTATTGGTTGGATGAGGCCCACCCACGTTAGGAGGAGCAGTCCGCCTTGCTCAGTCTGCCAATTCAGTTGTGAATCTCATCCAGAAAACTCTTATAGATACACCCAGAAAAGGAGTTGGCCAAATGTCTGGGCACCCCATGGCCCAGTCAAGTTGCCATATAAAATCAACCATCACAAACTACTAGAAAAAGGGGGAATATGGGTCTTGCACAGACAAAACAAAGAATTGTCCCCTAGCCACATGGTAGAATAAGATGCAGCCATTAAAAAAATGTGGTTGACTTTGTGTATCTGACACAAGCAGCTTTACTTTTTGTTATAAACTCAGTGTCTCAGTCTGTTTTGTGTGGCTATAAGGAACATCTAAGGCTGGGTAATTTATAAAGAAAAAAAGATTTATTTGGCTCATGACTGTGATGGCTGGAAAGTTCAAGATTGGGCATCTGGCGAGGGCGTTGGGCTGCTTCCATGTGAAGGGGAGCCGGCATGTGCAGAAATTGCATGGTGAGGAGGAAGTCGGTGGGGAGGGCAGGATCTTTGCAATAGTCAGCTCTCCTGGGAACGAACAGAGCGAGAACTCGCTCACCCTTGAGGGAGGGCATGCATCTGCTCGTCAGGCACTCGCCCCGCGATCCAGACACTGCTCGTTAGGCCCCACCTCCAACGGTGAGAACCAGATTTCAACATGAGGTGTGAGGGAGTCAAACATCCAAACCAAAGCACTCAGTTAAACTTCATGACAACCCTTTGAGGTGGGAACTATTATTTTTATCATTTTACAAATGGAGAAGTCAAAGTACAGAGAACTTCCGTGACTTGCCCAAGGTTGGATGGCCACCGAAAGGCTGAGCTGGCATTTGAACCCCGGCCATCTGGCTCCAGAGGTAATGCCCGAACCACTATTAAAGTGCAAAAAGCTGGGTGCCCAGCAGGAGCTACAGGGTGATGTCTCTGTGCAAAACGAGCCCCTTCCCCATCCACATATGTTTACCTGGGTATTTAAAGAAAACGATTCAGAATGATGCATAAGAAATTATTACTGATGGTTACTTCTGGGCAGTTACTTCTGGGTTTGGGAGACTGGGAAGAAATGTGGGTGACTGGTTTGGGTTCTTTTCACACCATTCCATAGTGTTTGGCATTTTTACTATGAGCTTGGCTTAGTTTTATAAGTTAAAAATATCATCTGTAATGGAGGGGTTGTTTCAAATTGCACCCACGATTGAAATCTCTGACTGCAGAGTCTGTACCTGTAACCTGCAATCTGTGTGGCTTTTTCCCATGTCCACAGGTGACCCTGGCAGGCTATGGCTTCACCTTCCGCTACTGCCCGAGTGGCAAACACGTGGCCTACATGGAAGGCAGCAGGAGCCCCCACGAGGGGGATCTCGAGTTCATTAGCTTGGACCTGCACAAGGGATGCGGTATGCGGCTGTAGGAGGGGTTCAGTGCAGGGAGACAAGCTTCTCACACAAGGGCAGCTCTAGGGGTTCCCAACCACAGACAGCAGGCGCCAGACACAGAAGAGGGGCTAAGGGTGCCGTGCTAAGGAACTGGGAACGTGAACAGCATCCTGGCCACGGAGGGGGCGATGGGGCAGCAGTTCAGCACCAAGGACAGCGGGGAGGCTGGGCACTGGGGGCCCTGGGTTCCAGAGGTTGGCATTCAGGGTCTGGTGTAAACTTGGGAGATGAGAGTTGCCTAAGCACGATCCAGGAGGGACTGCTGAGGAGGTGGTTGTCTCAACATCCGGCGCGTGGGGGCGTGGACATGGGGGTGCAGGATCTCGGGAGTCATCAACCTAAGCCCTAGGGAAGGATGAAATTATCTACGGAAAATGTACAAAGTGGGGAGAGGTCCCAGGGCAGATCCCTTGAGCCCCTCTTTCTCAAATCCCTTTATATCATGGCCTTCCATGTGCCTGCCCACACCCACCCACCAGGCTGAGCTCCCCGAGGCCAGGGAGGGCACCCCTGCCCCCAGCATCCAGGGACGGAAGGTCGGCACAGTCAGCAACTCAGGGTGTACTGAATACTTGCACAGGGTTGTCTAATTGTGTGATTCAGGGGATGTGAGGAAAGCAAAGCCTCCTAGCCTCCACCTCCCCAACCGAGGCTGTGTTTGGTGCCCATCCTCTGGGCTCCCCATGTCCTGTTCTGTCTCCTTTGTGGCTCAGGTAATCCTGCACTGTAACCATCTCTCCCCGAGACTGTCAAGGGCTGGGACCCAACCCCACTCTTGTCTGGGTTTTCAGAACACGAGATAGGGTCTGGCACACAGGCGCAGAGGAGTCGCTGAATGGCGCGTGAAGGAGAGGTGCTGCGGGGTGCGCTAGTGAAAGAGCAGGCGAGGGGCTGGCTGAGTGAGCGAAGAGTGAGAGAACAAGAGAGAGAGAGAGAGAGAGAGAGAAGAAAGCAAATGGAAATTGAACGGGCGAGACAGCCCATACGGCTGGGCGGCTGCAGGCACCAGTGCATGGTTGAATCAGCGAGAGAGAGGAAGGGAAAGGGGCGGGCCTGCCAGTGAGCGGAGCATCTAGACTGAGCCGCCACCTCTTCCTCTCCCTCCCCAGGGCCCTCCCGCCGCAGTGACCTCCAGACCCTGGGATACTGCATGCTGAAGTGGCTCTGTGGGTTTCTGCCATGGACAAACTGCCTTCCCAGCACTGAGGATATCATGAAGCAGAAGCAGAAGTGAGTCTGGGGGTCAGCGGAGCCCAGCGCTGGCCCAGCACCCCTGCAGGCGGGGCAGGAGCCCAGGACCCAACAGGGAGCAGGAAGGAAGGGGAGGTAGCATTCGAGAGAGCGAGAGGCCTCTGGATTCTCAGGCGTATGCTCCGCTGTCCATTCCAGCAGGCAAGAGCACGGGCTCTGGAGCCACCACCGTGGGTGTTGGGTGAGCAGCTTAACCTCCACCGGCCTCAGTGTCCTCCTCTGTGAGATGGCGTCCCATTAGCACCCACCTCCCAGGGCTCTGGAAGGCTTTGGGGGAGTCAGGTACTCACGGTACTCAGCACAGGGCCTGGCCCATAGAAAGTGCTCGTTGTGTGCAGGTTGTCATGACACATCCATTTATTGACAAACATGTAAGCGACCTGAGCAGGTTAGGCCCGGGCCCTGCCTCCGCATCTGGCCCCACCAGCCACCCAGTGTCCAGGCCACCAGCATCAGTGCCCTTGCCTCTGTGCGTGAAACCGCTAGGTCCTGCCAGGTGTGTGTTACCACTCAGCACCACGCACAGTGGGCAGGGGACCCATGGGGAAGTTCTGGGGTGGTGTTCAGCACCAAAGACAGTGGGCCGTCGACCACAAAGGGAAGCACGGGGGGAGGGGGCGGGTTCAGCACCAAGGACAGCGGGCAGCTGGCTACAGGGGAGCCCCGCAGGTCCAGAGGTTGGGATTCAGCATCTAGTGTGGACTGGGAGGGTCTGCCCGCGAGGCAGTTGGCTGTCCACGTCCGGACTGGAGGACTGAAGTCTAAATGGACCTCAGACCTCAGGGATATCTCAGGAGTTGTCAGCTAAAGCCCCAGGAGAGGACGGGATTATCTGGGAAAAGGTATGGAGGAAGAGGGAACTTTCCAGTGAACAGCTCTGAGTCCGTCATACTCCCGGTTTGTAGCTTGCCATGTCACTTGTTCATGTCGAGCCTTCCCTATTTTATTCCACCCCTTTGTATCTCCCGCCTTCCTTCTCTCAGTCACGGACAGCCACTCAGACACACTTAACGTATGTTCTACTGATATGTTCACTTAGATGTGTCTGTATCCTTAAAATTGCATGGTGTTGCTGCGTGTGATCTGCATAAATGACGCTCTGCTCTGTATCTTACCTGTTTCTGGCTCTTTTCAACTTTAACCACATCTCTACACGTGCGTTGAGTTCGCTGTTTCTGACTCCTACCTCTACCTCGGTTTTGTATGGACGTGGGTGTCTTTGAACAATACCTGGTGGTGCCGTGTGTGTTTAATTTACATAAATGGTACTATGCTCTAAATCCCATTCTGTTTCTTGCTTTCATTCAGTGCTGTGTTTTTTAACTTTAGCTACATTGCAGTTTCACTGTCTCTGAGTACTTCTCCTAAATTTGTGTAGATGTGTCTATGTCCTAGAAAACTGCGTGATGTTGGGTATGTGTTCGATGGGCACAAATGGTGCCATGCCCTGGATCCCATCCTCCTCCAGGTTTCAGCTTAATTTTCACTCTCCCAGGGAGCCCTTCCTCATCCCACTACGTCAGATCTCCTGCTTGTACCTGCTCAAAGGAAGGGATGTGTCCCCACCGTGTGGGCCTGCCTATAGTGACCTTGTCTGCATTGGGCACTGCACCCAGTACTCCCCTGTGTCATCCTCAGAACACCTGAGCTGAGTGCTCTTATCATCTGAGGCACAGAGGACTTAGGTAGTCAGCCCAGGTCACACAGCTGCTGAGTAGAGGTGCTTGGGCTCAAACCCAGGCCACTCAACTCCAAAGACAGCCCCTCTCACCTTGAAGCCTTTTCTCAAGCACAGAAGCCTTATCACGGGCGGACTGGTGGTGCCTGGATACAGCCTGTCTTCACTCAACAAATGCTTACTGAGCGCCTACTGTATGCCAGGCTCTGTTCTAGTCCCTGGGGACACAGGAGTAGACAAGGCAAAAATCTCTGTCCTCGGGGAGCTCACACCCTAGTGGGGGAGACAGTAAAGAGCTACAGGCTGAACACACAGCCTGCCAGAGATCAGATTGATGGGGGCCATGGAGCCGACCCCTGCGTGTCCACCAGTGAGACCGTCACAGTGCGGGTATGCACCACGCTTTTAGGTTTGATGTCCAGGGAAAGTCTCTGGCAACAATGACAGATGAATTGCCCCCATGGGGCCATGAGGCTTTAAATAGTGGCAAGGAGGATGTCTCAGCATAGCCCTGACATGCTCCTAACATCTCTTCATAGAGACAGAGAGGGGCCTTCTGCTCTCAGGCCTCCATAGGCAACCTCTGCATTGGAAGCCAGCCTCGTGGAACCCACTAGAACACAAGTCCACTGCCCTATTTTCTTGGGACTTTTTTTACACTTATTTTCAAGTCATGACAGGTGGTGCTGGTTTTCTGCTGTCAGAATGAAGCCCGGTGAAAACAGTCACAGCATTAGTAGCACAGGCAGGCTTAACACACGACCCGAGGCTAAAGCAGTTTGCTAAGTGCCCCTTTAACCCGCTCTGTTGGGTTACTTAGGGACAGTCCGGGCTGCTTTCCCAAGGAGACCCCAAACCACTGCAGCTTCAATGAAAGAGCGGGTCATTCCTCTCCCACTAGCAGTCCCAAAGCAGGACAGCAAGGGCGGCACACACACGTCCTTCTGAGTCCATCCTTCTGTGCTGTCTCCCAGCAACAGACAGCGCGAATCGCGGGCGCTCAAGAAATAGTTGCGGGATGAAAGAATGACCAGGAAGTGAATGCGTGAGCGAGCCTCGGCTTCCATGTGGACACGGAGGCGAGGCAGGTGCAGCCCCAGTGCGGGGGGTTCCCAGGCTGGGAGGAGACACCCGGGAAGCAGGTGCTGCCCTTGAGGGCAGAGGCAGCCTGGGGCATTGTGGGAGCTGGGGGGAGGCACGTGAGCCTGCAGCCGGCTGCTGAAAGCCTTTGCCCAGGGGATGGCTGACCCCAGGCTGTGGAGAGCACAGGAGCCTCCCAGACAAGCACGGGAGAGGCAAGATTTCTAGGCAGACAGGACAGCACATAATTGCACTATCCGTTCATTCATTCCTCAGCCCCTGCTTCCTGAGGACATCCATGTGTCAGTCCTGGTGCTGGAGACCCAGATGAGAGTCAGCTGGTACCTCCTGTTCTCCACTCTTGGCAGGGAGACCAGCCCCTGAGGCGCCTCTGGGTTGAATCTTCCAGCTCCCCTCGCTCCTAAGAGCAGTTATATCGCCCTTTTCACATCTCTCCCACCTAAGGGGACTTCGGATGAATGTGATGTGCTTCACCAAAAGGGTCTGCACTGCCCGCGGGTGGTGCGGGGTAAATAAATTAAGTCATGATAATAATTTTAATACCAATAGTATCCGCACGGATAACAGTAATTCCAGAGCCCCAGCTCCTGACTACGCTGTAGAGGGCCGGGCACATGGAAATGCTCCAGGGAGAGTTGGTAATGTTACTATACCCCAGAGGCCCTGCCCCACCCCCCGCCCAGCCTCTGTTGGCGACTGGAGGCCGTAACCAAAAGGACCACGAGGGGGCGATGTTGCTACGTGCACGTTTCCTGCCTCCATGACGCGTCCTCAGCCAGGACGTTGTACTGGTGTGCGTGGCCTTTTTCTATTCAGTCAACAGGTATTTAATCATTTTTTTGTACATTCCAGTTCATGAAGGAAGGAACGAATAAAAGAGGAGAGGCAGTTTGCATTCCCAAGGCTTTCCGGCGTGCAAGGCCCCTTGCTGGGCAGAGCACGTATATGAGATTTGCGACTGGCTGGTCAGGGAGATCCCATGGACAGACAGCGATGGTGGCAGAATTGCTCGTGCAGCTTCTCCATGGCACAACTCTTGTACCATCACTTGCTCACTCATTTACTCGCCACACACAGCGTGAGGTCGCTGGGAGGAGAGAGGGTCTCAACTGTCCCCTTCCATACACACGGTTGCCGTAGGGCATCAGCAGACCTGTCCATGGGTTCGCAGGCACCCGGGAGGAATCGATTTCCCCTGCCTGGAGGGGTTGGGGAAGGCTTCCCTGGAGACCAAGCCCTTGAGCTGCGTCTTGAAGGGAGACCAGCCACGTGCCGGGGCTGTTAGAGGGCAGGGTGAGGAAGGCCGCCCCCGGCAGCCGGAGCAGCCAGTGCAGAGGTGGGAGGATGTGAGTGGACACGTGGCCTCCTGGGGACTAGGGGTAGTTTGGTGTGGCTGGAGCATGACATGGGAGGAGGGAGTGGGGGAGACGAAGCCATAGGGTGGCCAGGTGGCCATGTGTGTCGGTCTTTACCCTCAAGGCACTGGGCGCAGCAGGGGCAGCTCTGGGCGTAGAAAGACCCTCTGGGGCCATATGGGAGTGCACAGGAGGCCGGGAAGGAGCGTGGGAGGGAGGATGAGGTCCAAGCTGGGCCCAGAGCCATGGGACAGGGGGAGATGAGTAGAGAGAGTTGGGGAGCAGGAGGGTGGGGCTGGGGGAGACTGGGGAACAGTGAAGGCAAGGATGGCACCCAGTGACTGGGTGGGTGGTGAGAGCCAGCCTGGTGGGCCAGGCCAGAGAAGCAATGATGTGGCTGGGGCTCAGGATGGAGCAGAGGCAGCAGACAAAGTCCCATTCTCCTGAGCGGTCCAAGAGGGGCGCGTGTGTGTGTTTGTATTATGTGTGTATGTGTGTGCATGTATATGTGTGTGTATGGGTATATATGTACATGTGTGTGTATATGTATATGTGTATGTATGTATATGTGTGTGTTCATGTATATGTATGTGTGTATGTGAATATATGTACATGCGTATGTATGTTTGTGTGTACATGTATACAGTTGATCCTCATTATTCACAGATTCCATATTTGTGAATTCTACTCCCTGAGAGCATTTGCAATCCCAAAATCAATTCTCGCGGTGCTTTTTGGTCATTTGCAGACACACACAGAGTAGAAACAGATCTGAGTCACCCGACGCACAAGTTCCCAGCTGTGTGCAGAACCAGACAGCACTCTGCCTCCTCGTTTCAGCTGTCATACTATAGACAAGTGTCCCTTTCGCTGTCTAGTTAATGCTACATTTTTCCCGTTTTTGTGCTTCTCGTCGGTGCTGCGCTGTTTCAAACGGCTGCCTAGCGCGGTGCTGAGGTGCTGTCTCATGTTCCTGGGCACAGGCAGACTGATAACACGCTGTCAGATCAGCTTTGTTCGGGCCTGAGTTACAGTGCTGTTGGCCGTGAACTCTTACCGTTTCATGCTGCCTCAGCATCCATTGGAATATTAGTAGGACTTTCTCATACCAGGGGAAGGGCTTAGTCACCATCGACACGGTTTCGAGTTCCACATCTCCCAGTTCCTCATTGTGGTTGATCCAGACATCTGCCTTATACCATTGCCGCCTGGTGACCCCCTCCCTATGGGACAGCTCGATGCAGCCTACTCAACAGCCCTGCTGGTCCCCGCGCCCAAGGACCGCGCAGATAGGCCTCAGTGACCACCTCTCGGGCACAGCATGACCTGGCACTCAAGCCTGTAAGCCAGCGTGCTTTAAACCCGCCAACTAAACTCCCCTGAGGAAACCTGTTTGGATAATACCCTGGATCCCAATAAAGGCGTTGGCCCATGGTTGCTCCCCAACATACTCTCTGACCTGTGCGTGTGTGTGTGTGTGTGTGTGTGTGTTTGTGTGGTTTCCAGGTGTGCCGTGTATCCCCCAGGACCTGTAAGTAATAAAATATTTCCATCTCATGTCTCCCCTAATCATCAAAGGGGCCCTCTCCATCTTAAAGATCCTAAATTAAAACAAAGTTCAATGCTAATGAATTAACAATATTTATTAAATAAGACGTCTTTCACCAGAAGCACACCTAAAACAAGGTTATGCATTGATCAGCTGATGAAATGTGAGCAGAGGCTCTCAGGAACCTAATGCTGTGTTTCCTCTGGGAGCACTGGTTCTGGATTGGCTAATTCAGCGTTCACAGCGACTCTGCCGAACTAATACCCGTGAATAACAAGAACCAACTGTACATATATTAGGCATTCTCTTTGAAAAGGCTGTTCTCCTTTCCCTAAAAGACCTTTCACGTATCTTTCTGTCCCTTCAGGTTTCTTGAAAACCCAGAGGCCCTGGTGGGACTGTGCGGTCACTGGATCAGGCCCTCAGGTACGTCCTGAAGGGAGCAGGAACAGGAGGGGGCCTGGGCGGGACCAGGTGGCTTAGGGCTGCCTCTCTTTACACCGAGTTGTTTTCTTTCTTTGAATTTTCCAAATTGCATTTGTAATAAGCACCCATTGTAGAAAAACACAAATCTTCAAAAAAACTCCTGTCTTTAAACAATAGCAACAATAACAAAAAAAACCCACATACACATAGTATTTTAATGGAATTGTATTATGCATGTCCATGATATGGATACGAAACTTTTTTTAATTTAAGAAGTAATCTTGGTTTGTGCTTAAAAAAAATAATAAAAAAGAAGTAATCTTAGACATTTTCTACGTTTGTACATATAGAATTTTGTCAGTTTTTTTAAATTGTCATAAAATATAAATAATGTCAGCATGTTTTAAACTGTGATTATGGCTCATTAGTCAGTCATGAAATCAATTTAACTGGTCAAGAACAAGATTTTTAAAAATTAGAAAGGACTGGAAAAAATGAGTGCCCTGCAGTAGTTAAGGAAATGTGTGTTAGCAGAGCTTTCAGTGATGCATATTTATATTTATTTCTATGTATGCATGTGGGTACCAGGTCATAATGTAAAATGTGTTTCTGACATAGGTCTCAGTTTGAAAATGTTTGAAAAACACTGGTGTATCTGTGGGTACGACAAGCCATTGTATGAATATACCGTAATTCATTAACCAGGTCCTCATGGAAAAACATTTAGATTGTCTACAACTTTTTGGTGGTATAAACATTTTCCTCCTTTTTTCCTTTATTGAGTTTTGGTTTAAATGCCACCATAATATTTACTTATAAAATAATTTAAACCAGACTGAAATGTGTAATGTAAAAAGTGAAAGTTCCTGTCCATTCCCAGCGCCCTCCCCCATCGTACTTTCAAAAGTAATCTCTGCTAATGTTAACAGTATGGTGAGTGTGTATGTCGTTTATCCACTGCTTCACAACGAACCCCCCAAAATCACAGTGGCCTAAAATGATCTGAGCAGACATTTCTCAAAAGAAGACATACAAATGGCCAAGAAATATATGAAAAAGTTCAACATCACTAATCATCAGAGAATGCAAATCAAAACCACAGGGAGGTATCATCTCACTCCAGATAGGAAGGCTATTACTGGAAAGACAAGAACTAGCAAAAGGGAACTCTATGTGCTGCTGGTGGAAGGTAAACTAGTACAGCCACTGTGGGAAATAGTATGGAGGTTCCTCAAAAAGCCACAAGTAGAACTACCATATGATCCAGCAATCCCACTACTGGGCTTTTAGCCAAAGAAAAGGAAATTAGTATATAGAAGAGCTATCGACACCCCCATGTTTATTGCAGTACTATCCACAACAGCTAAGATACGGAATCAACCATAGTGTCCAGCGGCAGATGAATGGATAAGGAAATGTGGTGTGTATGTGCGCAATGGAATACTGTTGAGCCCAAGAAAATAATGAAATCCTGTCGTTAGTGGCAACATGGATGGAACTGGAGGACATTACATTACGTGAAATAAGCCAGGAACGGAAATTTAAACACCACGTGTTCTCATATGCAGAAGCTAAAAAAAAGTTGATCGCGTAGAAGTGAAAAATAGAACAGAGGTTACTATAGGCTGGGAAGGGTAGGGAGGGATTTCTTAAAGGATATAAAATTACAGCTAGATAGGAAGAGTAAGTTCTAGTGTTCTATAGCGCTGTAGGATGACTATAGTTAATATATATTTTCAAATGGCTAAAAGGAGGGTATTCAATGTTCCTGACACAAAGAATTGTTAAGTGTTTTGAGATGGTGTATATGCTAATTACCCTGATCTGATGACTATACATTGCGTGTATTGAAACATCACTATATACCCCATAAATACATACAGTTATTATGTGTCAATTAGAAAAACATAATGGCCTAAAACAACCCCCATTTTATTCATTTACAATTCTTTGGGATAGCAATTTGGGCTGGGTTCAGCCAGGCAGTTCTTCTGCTGATCTTACCAGGGAACAGTCGTGCCAATGCAGCCATCTGGGGGCTCTACTAGAGCTGGAGGGTCCAAGTGGCTCCTCGCTCTCCCATGTGGGATGGGTGCTGGCTTGCCACTGGCAGGTCTAGGAGGCCTCAGCTGGGATGACTCATCTCTGCTCCACCAGGTCACACATCCTCCAGGAGGGTAGACAGGGCTGCTTCACGCGGTCGTCTCGGGCCAGCTTTCCCAGAGGGCAAGAGTGGAAGCTGCAGAGTATAGGACATACCTCTGCCACATTCTCTGGATCAAAACAAGCCACAGGGCCAGCCCAGACTCAAGAGGTGGGGAAACAGACTCCACCCCGGGATGGGGAAGTGCTTCGTGAGGGGTGGTCTCAGTTGTTCATACAGGTACGAGAGGAGCCGTCACCACCAGCTCCGCAAACAGCCTCCACAATCTGCTGCGAGTACTTTTTCTATATATAGAGCAAACATAAATATGCACACGTTTTGTTTTTTATAAAACTGTTTTCGTTTTTAAGAACAAAAATGGGCTCACCCTACGTACATCTTGTTCAACTTCTTCTTGCTGTTTTCACTTAACCCTGAGGCTACTCTTCTGAGTCCTTCCTTATACATAAATCCACCGCAGCTGGTTTTTTGACAGCTGCGCAACATTCACGGTTTGGCTACAGCATAATTTGTAAAGCCAGTCCCTGTTACTGGATATTCAGATTGTTTTTATTTCGGAGGTGTTACTGCTGCTGTCATTTGCAACACCCCTTCTGAAGAGCTTTTGTGTTACTCTCTAAACTGCAGGCAGAAATGGGCAGACAGAACCAGATAGTTTGTCCCCTCTTGCTCTGTAAGGGGTCATTTTTAAGTTACTTTAACTCCCCAGGTTCAAATCATGGATCAGCTGCTCAAGTCACGCTCCCCTCGGGGTCTCCCTCTGTAAAGGGTGAGCCTCACACGTTTTAAGCCAATCAACGGGGGTTGGAGGTGGGGCAGGGCCTGTTGGGGGCGGGGCCGGCTCACCTGGTCCGACAGTCAGAGTTGCACGTACCAGCCCAGGGACCTTCAGTGGGTAAATGCGCCGCCACTGAGCCTCGGCTTTCCCGCGTATAAAAGGAGGCCAACACTAGCCCCACCGCCAGGGTTGTCCCAGGGACTCAGTGCAGAGCCCTCTGCACATTGCTGGGCCCAGCAGGTGCTCACAACTGCTGCAGCCCCTGACGAACCGTGCTCGGTGCAGACTTGGCCTGCAGCAGATACTCCCCAAACAGGGGCCATTGTGGTGATTGTCGACATCATAATTGGCACTTTTTTTTATACCTGAGCTTACACCTCACAGTCCAATAATTGGCACTTTTATTTTAAAAGTGTGACAATAGTATTGTGTTCGTAAAGGGGAGAAGAGAGAGAGAGAGCCTTTACTTTTTTTTTTTTTTTTTTTAAGAGAGACGGGGTCTTGCTCTGTGGCCCGGGCTGGAGCACAGTGGCACGATCATAGCTTACTGTAACCTCGAACTCCTGGGCTCAAGCGACCCTGCCGCCTCAGCTTCCCAAAGTGCTGGGATTACAGCTGTGAGCCTCTGCACCCGGCCTGCCTTTTAAAGTGGCGTCAGTAAACTGTCCTGCGGGCTGGCCCACCTGTTTTTGTACTGCTAGTGAACTAAGAATTGTTTTACATTTTTAAACTGTTGAAAATTTTGAAAAGAAGAACAGCATTTCATAGCCTGGAACTTACTTGAAATTCCAGCTGCAGCGTCATAAATAAAGCGCGCTGGCGCTCAGCCACGCCCACGCGCTCAGGTGTTGTCTGTGGCTGCTCGTGTGCGACATCAGCTGAGTTGACCACCTGCCAGCAAAGCCAAAAAAATTTCCCATCTGGCACTTTACTGTAGAAGTTTCCTGGGCCCCATTTACACACAGGTAGATGACGTTGCTAGTTGGTAATTCCTTTAAAACCGTGCAGGACGGAGAAGCAGCAGAGGTTTCCAGGAAACGAGATTGGCTGTGAGGTGATCATAGTTGAAACTGAGTGATGGGTCCTTGGGTGTCATATCATGCTGGTGCCTATGTTTGCTGTTTTCAAAATTGAAAGAAAAAAGTTTAAGTCCTCTGGCAGTGCAGGGCAGAGAGGAAGCACTGAGCAAATGCACACTATTGCCGAGACCCTCGTGCCTCTCAGAGCCTTGCCCTGCCCCCCCTGGGCACAGCCCCCCAGGCTCGGAGTCGGGGGGGCACCTCTCAGGCCTCTCCCTTGCTCCACAGAGACCCTGCAGGAGTACCTGAAGGTGGTGATGACCCTCAAGTATGACGAGAAGCCACCCTATACCATGCTGAGGAACAATCTAGAAGTCCTGCTGCAGGATCTGCGAGTGTCACCCTATGACCCCATTGACCTCCAGATGGTGCCATAGGTGGAATCCAGGTGGGAAGAGTTTGGGAGTCGTAACCCCTACCCGGCCCCCACCTGAGCCCTGGCCCAGGCGCCAACGGATGTGTCCCAGAGGCCATTCCCTGATCACACCAGGGCCCAGCTTCCCAGTTAGATGCTGGATTTGTCCACAAGGTCTTGAACTTTCCAACCCCCAGGAATGGCGAGCAAATAGCAGAAACCCAACTCAACTTGGCTTTAAGAAAAGGGGGGTTGATTGGCTGTTGTAGCTAGAACATTCTAAGGGGGAAGCTTCAGGCATGACTGGATTCAGGGCCTCAAAATCAGCATCCAGATGTTGTTAGCTGTCTCTCCCCTTCTTCGCCGTCCCTTTTTGTGTCCATCCGCCCTCTCTCCCTCCCGCCTTCCACCCGTGCACCCGTAGGCTCCGCTTTCCTTTGCGCTGCCCTCCTCGTGCCCGCCCCCCACGCAAAAGTTAGCCGCCGTGTGCCCCGTTCCGCCCCTGCTCCTCTCACGCCACAGACCCTCTTGCCGCTCTTCCCTCGTCGACACAGAACGTCCCCAGTCTGGTTCACAGCAGCGCGGTCCTCCGCCGCGTGCGTGGGGGACGCTCCTCACAGCCAGCGCCTGGCGTTTGCCTGGTCTCCCAGGTTTTCGTTTTGCAAACACTGCTGCGGTGAACACGCGCGGGCACAGCCTGGCTGCCGGCGCGCGCGTCTGCGGATGGAGTTGCCGCCGCGGCAGTGACAACCAGATCGCTGTCCCTCAGGGCCGTTCCTGTCTGTGCTCCCACGAGCCCCGTGCGAGAGTGCAGGAGTTGGATGAAAATAAACCAACTTCGCAGTAAACTCTGGCGAGGGCGCAGGGATGTGTCCTGAAGGAGCGGCTTCCCCAAGCCCTGCTCTCTCCGTGGAGTTGTCATTCCTCAGTGCTTTGTCTGAGTCCCCACACCCCAGGGACATCCGGGTAGTATCTAGAGATATTGTCGGTTGTCATGGCTCGGGGGAGCGCCCTACTGGCATCTGATGGTAAAGGCCAAGATGCTGCTCAGCATCCTACGACACCCAGCACGGCCCCCACCTCTGTCCCCCAACAAACAGTCACCAGCCCCGTGTCGGCAGTGCCGCTGTTGAGAATAAATAGCATCTCCTCGGTGGCCGCCCGTCTCCCTTTGGCCGCACTTGGATTACGAGTGCTTCTTCATTCTCGCCGCCTGTCCTTACCTCCAAGGCCGAAGATACGCCATAACACAAGGTGCAAAGCACTCCGCACGGCGCCTGCGCGCAGAGCGCTGCAGCAATGCCAGGGCCGGGCGTTTCTCTCTGTAGTGGGGAGCGGTAGCATCTGCCTTAACCAGATCTCTCCAAAAGCGAAGTCGCGGCCTCCTCCTCCCTGCCTCTCCAGCTCAGCAGGTGGCTCGTCCTGCGCTCACCCAGTTGTCCAGGCCAGACACCTTGGGGTCCCTTTGGTGGCCGCCTCCAGGTCTCCAGTTCCGGATGAGGCCGACTGCAGTCACTTGTCATGGTCACCCCCTGGCAGTGAGCTCCGCGAGGGTGGGGGCGCATCTGTGTCTGTCGTTTCTGTGTTTCTGGCGTGGCAGAGGGCAGAGGCTGCCTCCGTATTTATTGACGGAGCGCGTCCAGGCGTCGCGCCGGTGCCACCCGTCTTAAGTGCCTTCCAGCCCACCCGGTACGGTGGACAGTTTAACCTGAAAACTTAGCAGCCCCTTCCAGGATCACCACCGTTTCAGGTCTGCTTCCTCCCTGGAGGCCACTCACTCCGCAGCACATCTGTCCCTTGGTCAGGAACTTCATGTGGACATGCCATTTCGGGAGCCCAGTGATGTTTGAGTGACTTGAAGATCATCTTGCCTCTGCCTTAGGGCAGCTCCTTGCCTCGGCCTGCACGGCTGGGCTCCCTTCCTCCCCTCACCCCCGATCCACGACGTCCTGGCCACACCGTCCTGCCTCCAGCTCTAGAGCAGGCCGGGCTGGATCCCGCCCTGGCACCTTTGCACCTGGCCTTCCCAGCTGTGGAGGCTTCCCCCGGCCCCGAGGTCACGCAGCTGGCTCCTTCCCAGGTCATCCCGTGAGGTGCCGCCTGCCCACCCACTTGCCTGTCGTGTCGCCTGTTTCCCGCGCAGCCCTTGTTCCCGTCTGGAGGGAAGCACGTGTTTAGTTCGTGCTGTATCCTCCCCTTTCTCTACCTTTAAGCCCGGCAGGGGCTCCTCGTCCCTCTTGTTCGCAGTGACATCCCCGTGCCTGGCACGTAGAAAGGGCGTGGAGGGTGTTTCTTGAATGAATGAGACACTAACAGCCATTTTGTTATTTTCCAGAATTTTCAGTTTGCAATTTGCAATAGAAAAAAAAAAATGAAGCAGTGTGACTCAAGGCTTGCTGTTTAATCACAGAGAAGCTTCTAGAACAATCCCTGGAATGTGCATTCCTGCCACTTGTTCAGACGATGCTCACCAGTCTGAGTAGTGCCAGGGAACCCGGCAGCTACCTGCAGCTAATGTGAAGTTCCTCCTTTCGACGGGTCCTCCTTTCGTCCCCAGCCAGACGCTGGGGTGTGGACGGAGAGGACCCCGACTCCCAGACGGGGCTGCCCCGGCCCCACAGGGGACGCCTCCTCCCATTAGCACTGCTGTGCTATGGTAATAAATTGTCTTTGTGGAGCTTGGGGAGTCCAGTGTCTGCAAAAGTAGTTATTTTTGGAAAAGTTTACCTCCTTTTTTCCTCATTCATCTGTCCCTTCAGACTTTCATCCGAGCATCCACCCTCTCGTTCATCTATTGAAACTCTCGTGCTCACACTCACCCACCGTTCTTCCGCGTGTCCGCCCACCCGCCCTTCCGTCCGCCCATCCGTCCACCCACCCACCTTCTCACCCATCCATCCACCCCCTCGTTCATCCCTCCAAACCTTCCTGCGCACGCCGGTTCACCCAGTCTTCCACTCGCCTCTCCATCCACATTCTCCCAGCCACCTGCGTCCCTCCCTCTGTTCATCCATTCTTCCATCCATCCATCCATTTACTGCTCACTCTTCCCCTTCCTCTCCTCCGTACATTTCTTTCCTTTCGTTCTGCAAGCATCACCAGGTGCGTCTTGTGCAGGGGCTCCGTGACAGCCACCGTGCTGCGTGGAGAGTCCCAGGTGGACAAGACATCCCCAGGTCCTTGTGTTGCTAATGTGCACAGCCAGTAAAAGGAGACGGTATTCAAAGGAGACAGCTTTCTGAGGAACAGACACGGGGCTGTGCTGGAGAGGGGGGGCAGAGGGATGGGGCTCCTTTGGGCAGAGCCTGGGCACAGAGACGGGGCAACAATTGCAGTTGCTATTCTAGGGCTGTTTGAATTTGCTGCATAACGTCATAAAACGTGGTGGCTGAAAGCAACAATTTATTATTTCTCACGATCCTGTGGGTGGCCTGGGTTCGACTGGGTAGATCTGCTCTATGAGGTGTTGGGACTCATTTGGCTGCATGCAGCTGGGAGATTGGGGTAGAATGTCCAGATGGCCTCTTCCCTGCCTGGCATGCCCCCTGGAGTGCCTTGAAGAGGCAGGTTGGTCTCGGACTTCTCTCTCCAGCAGGGTAGTTAGACTTCTGTGGAGGCTCAGAGCTCCAAGAGAACAAAACGAGAAGCCAGCCAGATGCCGTGGCTCACACCGGTAATCCAAGCACTCTGGGAGGCCGAGGCAGGAGGATCACTTGAGGTCAGGAGTTTGAGACCAGCCTGAGCAAGAGCAAGACCCCATCTCTGCTAAAAATAGAAAAATGAGTTGGACGTTGTGGCACGTCCGTTTGAGCAATTAAAGGGTTTTTAGGCTTTGTTGCCCTTCAGTATCCTTAATTCTCTTGCATTCAAGACCCCACCGACTCTAAGAAATTAAACTGGGAGAATCCTCAGTTCATTTATGTGAAGCACTGAAATTGTACTTTAATTCTGAAGAAAAGGCCCTCAAATTTCTTGACTTTTAAAATAATCTATAGTTTGTCTACCAGTGAGATATTTTAAAAAATAATAATCCATAGAGGGAAACCCCATTCTATTTCTTTTTTATAGTTTCCAATATTTGTTTAACAGGATTATGCAAATTTCGAGAACAGAAAGCAGTGCTAAGTGCACCTTTGCTTACAAGAACTTGTCAAGTGTGTTAAAGAACTGATAAAAATGTGTTTCTAAGTGTCAAGGCAAGGGACCTTCCTCTCAAATTAGCCGGGCATAGTGGCGCATGCCTGTAGTCCCAGCTACTCGGGAGGCTGAGGCAGGAGGATCGCTTGAGCCCAGGAGTTTGAGGTTGCTGTGAGCTAGACTGACGCCACGGCACTCTAGCCTAGGCAATCAAGAAATCCTTGATTTCTCAAAGGGTGTAATTATTGCAACATTTGCCGTGACTATCTTTTGAAAATATTTTATCCCTCGACACATTGGATTCTTTTCTGTAGACGTTACTAGACACCGTAGCCGCAGGAGCAGCGCAGTGTTGAAAGGGAGACAACCGTTGACAACAGAGCTAGTCGGTGCACACCATTTTCAAAAGTCGGTGATCAAGAGATGGAACCTGGCCCGGCGCGGTGGCTCACGCCTGTAATCCTGGCACTCTGGGAGACCGAGGCGGGTGCATCACTCAAGGTCAGGAGTTCGAGACCAGCCTGAGCAAGAGCGAGACCCCATCTCTACTAAAGATAGAAAGAAATTGCCTGGACAACTAAAAATATATATACAGAAAAAATTAGCCGGGCATGGTGGCGCATGCCCGTGGTCCCAGCTCCTTGGGAGGCTGAGGCAAGAGGATCACTTGAGCCCAGGAGTTTGAGGTTGCTGTGAGCTAGGCTGATGCCACGACACTCCAGCCCAGGCAAAAAAAAAACACCACATCACAATGTGAACGGAACACAGACCGCCACTGCAAAGAATTTTATAAGCGAATCCTGCAAAAAGAAGAAACTATTAAGGGGAAGCAGATGCTCAAGGAAATATAATTAAAGAAAGACCTGTGTAATTTAGATATTTATAATTTGTTTCAGATAAGCAATGAATGATTTCTCTGTGTGTGGTGAAATACACAGGCTGGGTTCCCGAGGAGACACACCAGCAGCAGGGCGTTTGTGAGGGACCAACGTGATGCCCCAGGGACCAGCCCCTGTGGGGCGGGGCAGAGGCAGAGTGGAGCCTGGGCGGGCTCTGAAGCCAGAACTGCCCTGCAGAGGGTCCCCATTTGGGCCTGGATGGTCAGACTTTTATACCTGGTGGGCTGTTGCGGAAGGGGGTGTGACTGCGTGAGGTGCTCTCTGCAGATGCCCATGTTGGAAGCTTTCTGTTAATCAGCTCCTTCGAGCCCACCAGAGCCCTGCGAATTAGGCTTCTTGAGTCCCATTACGGAGGGGGAAGCTGGGGAGTACAGCAACTTGCTCACACTCGGGCTCTTGATTGGGGTGGGGCTGAACTCCGAGCCCAGGTCTGCCCTGACCACACCAGTGAGACCCCCTAGGCTACTAGGTCTCCTGTTGACACGGAGAACTGTGACTCGGGGGAGAACTGTGACTCAGGAACTGTCCCCGACAGCTTCCTCCCCCGGAAGCCCTCGCTCTATTGGAGGTCGCAGGTGGTCCCTTGTGGATCTTGATCTCTGAGTACTCGGTGAAGCTGGTGGCCTCCTGGTCCTGAGACTCCCGGGGCCTCAGCCCTCGGAAGCTGAGGGAGGCGTAA
>CAUYSK010035327.1:0-11705 GCA_963575035.1 Avahi laniger | reverse complement strand
GTGATGAGGGCGGTGGGCTGGGGTGATGAGGCGGGTAGGCTGTTGTGATGAGGGGGTGGGCTGTGGGGATGAGGGGGGTGGGCTGTGGGGATGAGGGGGGTGGGCTGGTGTGATGAGGGGGGTGGGCTGGGGTGATGAGGGGGTGGGCTGTGGTGATGAGGGGGGTGGGCTTGTGTGATGAGGGGGGTGGGCTGGGGTGATGAGGGGGGTGGGCTGGGGTGATGAGGGGGGTGGTGGGCAGTGTGGTGGGGGGCAGTGGAGCTGTAGTGAACTACACAAGATCAGTGCAAGGTGGCAGTCATCATTCAGCCCTTGCCAAGTGTAAGTACAGTGCTATCAAATCTGATTCTTTATGACTAAAATCCATTTTTTTGTGATATGGTCTAATTTTTAAACAAGGAAAATTAATTCATATTCTTTAAAAGCATTGTTCACGCCAAACAAAACACAGAACCAGCTAGCTCTGGTGTATAGGCTTTGGGTTTGTGAACTCTGACCTAGTCTACAAATGAAAATTGCATTAATTTTCATTTCCTGGGCATTCAATTTATTACATAACCTCTGTAATCTGAGGAGAAACTGGGATGTACGTTTATAATATAGGAAAGTAGAAGACAAAACAGTAAAGAAAATTCTGTTTTATAAAAAAAAAACCCCATGATGTGAAAAGAACATATTTATATAATAATGCTACAAACAGAACCTCACATGTAAATATCTGGCTTGTGGTTTCTGACCACTTATAATGGCAACTTTATTGTATTGCTAAAAAGCAAACCACAAAAACACTTCCACGTCAGTCACAATCAAGCTTCACACATGTGGACACACGAAGCGTGCTCACAGGCTCAGTCAACTCTAACCACACTGAGGTACTGCTCCATAATTATTCTTCCCTGTTTGTTGTAGAATTTTAGGGAAAAAAGTATGTCAATTACAATGTACTCCATAGAGTTAAGATTTGAAGAGTTGAGGATGTGACAGTTTGAAAAATGTCTTCTTACAGGGAGAAAAGTTGTCCTACTATTCATGTTGGCAGGAAGAAAAGAGTCAAGTAATTCACATTGAGGAAAAAAATTGCTATTGTCATTGACTGAAGATAATGAAGACAGACCATTGTACAGAGGCAATTTGCATAATTTCAAATGAGGAAATTTACTTGGATTAAGAACAATAATCCTTTCTTTTCTACATCTTTCTTGGCATGCATTAATGATTAAACTTGAAAAGACTCCAAAAAAAGTAAAAATACTACCACTGACAAGATTAATTCTGTATTATAAATTTAATTGCATGTTACTTCTTCATTAGCAATTTTTCTAGAAATACTTTGTGGCATTCTCAAAAAATAAGGATTGGTGGAAAAGATGTTCCAAATAAAGTTTTTAGGCTTTAGAAATGTTTTCTGTTGAGAGTATATGAGCAGACATAAAATTAAGACTTCGGAGTTTTATTCCACACATTTTATTAGGCTGGTTTTTGGACAAATGTGCTAAAGCAGATAACTCAAGCCACTGAGAAAAGGCATATTTTTTGCATATCTCAAAACATTAAAATAAACATCCATGTGAAGTGCCACTATCACAAGCATCCTGTGAGGTTTTAGAGTTCCGATGACTTCATCCAGGCTGGCACCAAGCACACTGCTCTAAAGGACAGAGAGAATTCATGGCATCTAGGTTTGTGTAACGCTATGGGTCACTCACTCGTTGGTCTGTTTATGTTTCCTTTCATTTGTTTCTAATAAAATCTTGGAGACCAAAGTTTCTGCTTGACATGACTTCTTTGGAATTCCAAAAGGCCTCACCAGGGCTTTCCGGCTATGTTATGACCATCGTCTAATGGATTACAGATACATTTCAGCTTACGGCTTCATAACAGCACAACAGAAATACATGAAACAACATATATTCCACATTGTGAATTTTGATATGAGTAAAAGCCAGCATATTTGGGAAAATTAGAAATGGAAAAGACTTATCAGTCGTACATCTCATTCTCTCCTCATTTTCTCAGGATAGTTAGCTCTCCAATCTTAATCCAAATTAGCCCAGTATCAGGGTGGCTACTTCCTTTAAGAAATTTTCTAGGGCCAAGGAGGGCTTGCTGCTATTACTTTTCCATATAAAATTCCAAGTGTTAAATTTCATACAATTCATCCTAAATTCACTCACTTCCATTCAGCTGGGCAATGATTAAGTATAAGGTAACAAGTTTATGTGTCTCATACAACATCTGACATAGTGGATGCTCATTTAATATTAGTTTCTTACCTTTATTATTTCATCTAAAGTTTTGCCTGAATTTAACTTGGAAACAGGTGATATGTTCTCTGAACTCTTTTCTGATTATTATACTTTTAATCACTATACTCAGAGGCATAGAACTGAAAAATGTCATTGGTGCTTCTATTGTGTTCTATTTCTTCCTCCCTCCCTCTGCAACAATTTCCTTCCTTATCCCACTCCCTCGCCACCCCCTAGACAAGTTAATTTTATACTGAGTGAGGTCTGCCATGAATCTCCTTAATTCCATGTGGCTCCAATTCTTTGGATTCTTGATAACTTCGTTATTTTTAATCTCCTCTAAAAGCTTAGGCATAGCATAGATCACAGTGGTGAGAATAAACAAAAAACGAAAAACATTAAATGTAAGGTCACTTTGTAGATACGTGAACTCAACCCCTCAAGAACAGGCTTATAGACCTTTAAGTATTCACAAGAATGAATATTCATTTTGCAATGAAATGTTTAACCATTGCGCTTCATCAGGAATTGAAATCTATTTTTTTTTTTTTTTTTTTTTTTAGACAAAGTCTCACTGTGTTGCCTGGGCTAGAGTGCTGTGGCATCATCCTAGCTCACAGCAACCTCAAACTCCTGGGCTGAAGTGATCCTCCTGCCTTAGCCTCCCAAGTAGCTGGGACTACATTCATGCGCCACCATGCCCGGCTACTTTTTTCTATATATATTTTTAGTTGTCCAATTAATTTCTTTCTAATTTTAGTAGAGACGGGGTCTCGGTCTTGCTCAGGCTGGTCTCAAACTCCTGAGCTCAAACAATCCGCCCGCCTGGGCCTCCCAGAGTGCTAGGATTACAGGCATGAGCCACCGCGCCCGGCCCAGGAATTGAAATCTTTTAAGCAAGTGTTTTTCTCTTACAGCACCCTAGAACAAAACATCCTATTCTCATTTTATCAAAATTCAATTCAGACCAATTCTACAGGCTGTATTGTATGATTTCCCTGTATCATGCTCTCCTGGAAAGAGCAAACGTTGAGCAACAAGACACACATGGTCACCAGACTTCTGGGTCTCAGTTAAATGGTGAGGATTGAAACAGGTCATTGTGCGCAATGAGAGTTGCCAAAGGGGAAATGTAGATCAGGGTGGCTGTGTGTGGTTGGGCTGGTTGGGCAGGTTGTGCAGTGCACAAAGACTCCACATCTGAGGAGGCACCATACTACATCTCAGACTTTGTTGATTTGTATACTTCCCAGGACAATTTTCTGACAGATGGCACCAGAGTGTCCTGCTCTAATAAAATCAATGTATTACAATAATTTGTAGACACACAGAAATAAATACTCAGAAAAATGTCATTGGAAAGCTGTTTTTTTAAAATTCACAGACAGCACCACACAGAGAAGAGGAAGGCCTGTGTAGGCAGTAGAGAATGAGCCTGTTTAACTTAGTTTAGAAGCTAGGAAAAGCCTCCTGAGGAAGAAAGAGGATTTACCTGAGACAAGAAGTATTAGCAGTAGTTTAAAATTTTATTATAAACTCCACAGAATATCCAACTTAGTTTCCTTTTACTGGATTTCTGGTATAATAAATCGTTTCCCACAAAACATATTCTCAAATCACAATTTGATCTGAAAAACATCTGCCATTTGGCCTCTCTGTAGTTAATTAGCAAGTGAACAAAAGTGTTATGAAGTCCGACAAGAAGATGGAAAACTGCACACATGTCTATTAATAGATTGCTATGCTTTTCCTCTGACAAACTCCTGTGTCTGTTTTTTAAAATGTGCTTTGTCTTAGTAGGTTATTTGGAAATCCTGGTATTTTCCAACATGTTACAGTAAGGAATGCATGGAGGAGTTGAAGGTTAATGGCTGCTTAATGGCTGAACAAATGAGCTGTGAGGATCCCACTTTTCTGCTCCCTTGTAAATTAACCATCGCATGGGTAAGAACAATGAAAGGCATTTCTTGAATTGGTTCATCCATTTTAGAGAATTTAACCATCAGCCATCTCCAGGGGCATGGAAGTTTATGCCATTATAAAGAATAATGTACTTTGTTTCTACATAATAATAATTATAAATCACAGTGACAATAGCTAGTGTTGTCATTACATCAAATACTGTACTATGTATCCAACACTGTTCTCATTTAGGTCCTTGTGTTTACTCAATTCTTTTCCACAGTGACCTCTCAGATAGAAACTATTTTTGTTCCCATTCTACAGAGTGGGGATCTGAGGCATAAATTGGTTTTAACAACTAGCCCGAGGTCACAGAGCTTGCCATTGGCAGAACTGAGATTTGAACCCTGGCAGCATGTCCCTAAAGTTTGTGCTCTTCACCATTCTGTGGCCCTGGTTTATTGGAGGGAGTATCCAGCCTAGGCTCTAGATGAAATTGAAAAGCATTAATTAATTAATGGAAACCCAAACACAAATCAACATCTAGAATCAACCACATACTGCTAGAATAAATAGTATTTTACTCAAATGGATCTATTATTCACGGAGAAAGACCTTCAGTGAGAAAAGTAAAGTAAAATGAAAAGACGACACAGGGTTACAAAGGCTCTGATACTCTCTCTCAAAAAGCTGGACCCAGGCCTGGCCTTTCAGACTGACCTATGCACTGAGGTTACTCCCTGGTGTACAATCTCCATGGCGAGGCACAGGCTGAATCTCTAGCATGATGCGACTGCTTGTGAGCATTGTCTTAAAAATTCCTTAGAGGGTTTTCTGCAGAGCTGTTGTCCTCTGAGATGCTTCCTATGAAAGCACCTTCGGTCGATAGGTTTTGGAGGCCTGGCCTACTGCATCTGCCTCTGAAAGAGTCACAGTGAGCATGGGTCTGTCCCAGGCTCCCAAGAAGCCCCACGCTAATGACACCTGTGTAACCTTTTAAATCCTAGACTGCAGAAACCTATGTGATTTTGGAATTCTTTGTTTCTCAGAATACCTATGAATCTACCTATAAAACTAATGTTTGGGAAATGCTGCCTGAGGCTGAGTATGTCAGTGAGGAGCAGATGGACACACAGAGACAGGGGAAAAAAGAATAGGAAGGAGGATGGTTCAAGGTGGGAAAATGTGGGTAGAGCGCAAACTGAAAGCCCGATATACACACACATACATATATATCGCGCAGGAATTTTGATTATGTAAGACAAAATAGCAGGCCTGACATATTAGCAATCGTATGGGTAGTAAGCTTAGGACACATGTTTACCCACACAGTGTCTCCTAACTTCTGGAAAGGGAAAAAGGAGCACAGTGTGTTGGTATGAACCAGACCACCTAAGAAGAGGAACGATGATGAAAGGCTTAAAGGACTTAACGTACTCCGATTTAGGGCTAAAACTATCATAATGTTCTGGATTTTAATTGTCTTTTTTTTTTTGAAAAGCAACAAAAGACAGAAGAAAAATCAGAAAAGGTTATGCAATTTCCCATGCAGCATTGCAATAGATAGTATCTTTTTTTTTTTTAATTCAAAGGGAGGTTCGATTCCTTTCTTACAACTCTCAAGCAATAATAGGGGAAAAAAAGTTCTAGCATAGAAAAGTAGAGATTTTCTGCCTCGTCTGTAGATACAGCCAAAGATATATCTGTTTTGAAAACACCTTCCCTATTACTTCGAGTTCTGTAGAGTTTCTAGAATCTTTATAAAGAATCTCTGGGTAACAGGGAGTTGTTCCAGGGAAAATCCTCCATTGCCAGCAGTCCTGTACCCACCCACGACGCATTATAAGAACCTAAATTCACCTCGGGAGTACTGTGGGAATGCTATTTATGAGCATACATTACTGTTTGCAAAGATTGTAAAGTAGGAAATGATTTGTGTTAGAAGCTGTAAGTTCATTTCTTTGAATCACGTTAGATGGGCAGAGAGGGAGGTAGCTAAAAATATTTCGAAGTTGAAATATTAATCGGAGCTAACAGCACACAAAGAAAACTGATCTGCTGCATGAAGAAAGGCCCACCTGTCAAAGCAGTGGGCTCCGGGTTGGAAGGTGGGGCGCTGGCCCGGCAGGGGACCTGGGGAGAACAGGACGCTCTTTCTGAGCGGAAGGTTGGGAAACTTAAGCTTCCAGTTATTAATAAGAGCCTGGAGCCAGTCATGCCCGGATGAGCAGATGCACAGGCAGCTCCACAGAAGGTCTGTGAGGGGGTGCCCTGCTGGCCCTGAAGCTCTGGAAACTTCCCAATTCTCACCTCAGGCCCCATGAGGCCTGGCTGTGTTTCATTTCTGTGAAATCTCTGATCCTTACAACAGTATTTACATCAATATTCCCCCTTTGTTTGAGGGAGCTAGAGTAGCTCCCTTTCTCTTTTACCCTCCCCAAAAGAGGTTTCCCAGGGCGGGGAGACAGGAGATACACGGAGAATTTCAATACAGTGTGGTGCACTCGCCCCTCCCCGAGCTAGCTACCTGATACGCACTTTTTTCTTTGGCTATTTCATGGAAACTGAGCATAAAGCAGAATAGAAACAAAACTAAAGATCAGCACTCTGTGCACGGTCATTGTAAAGAATAATACACGTTCAGAACAACTGGAGTCTGTAGAGATAAGCTGGCAATGTAATTAGATTTTTTATGTGCTAGTTCTCAGATTTGGAGAAGAAAAGTAATCTAGAATGTTCATGTACATGTTATGTGCACTAAATAGAAAATGAAGTTCACCCAATTTGCTCACTTTACCAGAATGTTAAAGATGGTTATTACATAAATTGAGTGCCTCTTCAGTGTAGTAACTGTATAGCTACTTTACGTAAGCAATTTCTAGAAAGCAAAATAAGTGTTTTTTGCTAAATATTCTATCATGTATCATGAAAGTATTTTAAATAAAATATTTTAAATGATTAAGAAGGGGAAACTACTTTCAAAATAAAATTCTCTTTGAATATACACTGTTTCAGTTTAAACTATGCTTTCTTTAAGAATATCATAATTTTTTTTGGAAAAAATTAAAATTGAGATATGTAAACACATGATATGCTTGATCCGATTGTTAACAGATAATGACTATCAACCTGTTTCTATTTCCATGAAAGTTCTAAATTCATAGAAATTTAAAAACATGCTGTTTCCATAGCAGCAGATAAAGAGTAAAACCAAAAAGATTTTATTGATTTTAACAGGGCTTAGAGAATTTGTTCTCCTTTGCAGCTGTGATTTTTGCTTTTTTTTTTTGTTATTAGTCTTTAGCAACATCTCATTTTCTCTTTTCCAAATGTATTTAGTAAATTATATAAATTTTGAATATAGGTAATTGTGACATTACTGTGAAATTATACATTCTTATAGTAATGTAGAATAACCAATATTTAATTCTTAATGTCAAAGAGATGCTAAACTATGGAGTCAGGATTAGGCATCAAACACTCCACGTGTAATATCAGCTTAATATATGAATAAAACATTGTATTACAAATGCTTTTAGATAATTCATTAATGATTAAAAGCATAGTGCAGCATTTTCTGTTACTGTTGATTTATTGAGAATCAGACACTGGGAATTAGGCTTTTAAACGTAAGTGTTAGAATTACAAAATGCAGTTTTCTTTGTGGTTAAGGTTGCAGCATGACAGTGAGTAATGGAAATTAGTAGCGTAATTTTTCCATGTTAACATGCTAAGGAAACAGGGAATAGGCTTTCTTCTTTTGTGCATTTATTGTTTTAGTTGTATGTTTTTCTCCAGTTATTCTGATCTCTTAAAATTTCTATTTGTCAAGACTCAGCACAATGGCTCACCTGTAACAGACATGCAGCCCAACGGGGCGATGAGAGTAATGGGGGCAAATCCGTAGGCTGCAAAGTTCCCCGTCTCTCCTACGGCCATCAGTAGGATTCCCCCCCACCACAGCACGCTCCTGAAGTATGGCCTCGCGTGCTCTTGTCGTGCCAACTGAAGATGAGAATATTTCTGGAAGTAAATCAGAACATAAGTAAGAAAGTATTTCCACTCGATTAAAACTTGTCTTGAAAGTTTTGGTCCTATAAATTTGCATCGTGGCTTTTAAATTCATTCTAAAATTAATGGAGATTATTACAGAGAAATTATTATGGTCTCCTGTTTGCTCCAAACATATTAACAGTAGAAACAACTCATGTTTATATAGCATTAGTTTAAAGAACCTTTTTACATATGAATGTTGCTTAATTCACATAACAGCTCTGTAAAGTAAGCGTCATTATTACTATTTAAAAATGAGATATATGTTAAGGAGTTAAGTGACTTTCTAGTTCGCTGCATGAAAACGTTTACCTTCGAATGTCAAAAAACTACAGATGCCAAGATAAACATTAGTGAAATAAAGATAATAAATTACTGAAGAGAAACTTTTTGAAAGGGATTCATATTTATGGATCAAAATACCTACCACTATAAACACAGCAGAGCAGAGTGCTTTGGTAGCAAGGAGTCATGGGGTGACTCTTACTTATATTTGGTTTGAGTGTTTCTTTGTATTCGAAATATGTAAATTCCTGAAAAACTAGCCATTAAATGAAGCCCTATTTCCCTAATGCTTTTATGATAACTAAACATACTTCCTGATAAGAAGTATAAACAATTCCAGATTACTTAAATTTCTTTAAAAAGAAAATGATTAAAGTACTAGAGGAAAACAAGGAACATAAAAAACAAAATCTTGGCATAAGGAATACCTTTCTAAACATGGTGCAAAGTCATAAGCCAGAGAAGTTGAAACTGATAGATTTTACCATATTTAAAAAACTGTACAGAGACAATACCACGAACAAAAATAAAGCATAAACGATAGCAGAGTGGGAGAAAATATTTGCAATGTATACAGTGACAAAGGGTTATCGCCTATATAAAGAGAATTTCTACAAGTAAATAAGAAAAAAGACAGACTTCAAGAGATATTATAGAAAGGATATGAAATAGTAACAATTACAAATAAAATTACAAGTAAGAAAAAATTCTCAATCTCATGAATAACCAAAGAATTCCAAACAATTTAAATCATGAAATATTATTTTCATCTATCAGCTGTCTTTCCCTCCCCTCACCAAATAATTAATGATATATGGCATTGAGAATACGGGGAATGGTCACTGTCAAACACTGCTGGTGTGAGTATCACATGCTACAATCCATGTAGACGTCAATTTGGATGAACTTAGCAATATTTAAAAAGAATACACCCTTTGACGTACAGCATGCTCACACAAGCATGCAAAGTATATGTATCTTTATATAAATATATGTAGATAAATATTCATTTCATTATTTGTAATAGCAGAAAATAAGCTATATCTCCTGCATTAAGACATGGTTATATTTCAGCACCCTTCACGGTTCAAAAAAATAAAAGGGAATGATTATATACATACATTTTGGAACATCCCCGCAATATATGTGTGCTGCTTATACATAGAAATCAATTTGGGGAAAAAAATCCATAATTAACAGTGGTTACTTCTGAGAAATGAGGGGAATTTTACTTTTTTCTTTTGTATTCTTTGAATTTCTTTTTAAAAGACAATGATTCATTTTTGTCCTCTTTTCAGTAATAAATATATTTCTTTTTTAAACATTTATTTTTATTTTATTTTTTTATGGGGTCTTCCAGTAAGGACTGGAAAAACTGCTAGACAAATTTTAAAAGAGCTGTAACACTATTTCTTAGAAATTATTGAAAATTATACTAGGTAATTTTCTAGCAAGGATTGGTACAAAATAATGTCACCCCTTATCCACGGTTTCACTTTCTATGGTTTCAGAGATAAACAATTCATAAGCTTTAAATTTCACACTGTTCTGAGCAGCGTGATGACATCTCATTGCCATCCTGCTCCGTCCTGCCTGGGGTAGGAATCCACCCTTTGTCCAGCATATCCACACCGTGGCCCCGAGCCCCTCAGTCACTTACTAGCCATCTCAGTTATCACATTGGCTGTCTTGTTATCACAGTGCTTGTATTTCAATAATCCTTATTTTACTCAATTGTTCTATTTTATTATTAGTTATTGTTGGTAATCTCTTACTGTGCCTAATTTATAAATTAAACTTTATCATAGGTACGTATGTATAAGAAAACACATAGTATATACTGTATAGGATTTGGTACTATCATGAGTTTCAGGCATCCACTGGGGGCTTTGGGACATGTCCAGAGAATAAAAGGGGACTACCACATAACATTCTGGGAGACACTGTGATATTCAGGTTTATTTTGATTCAAAAGTTTTAGAAACTACATTGGCGATTCTGTTCCAAACTGCTTGATTAGGTGATTTAAAATTTTTGATTCAATTCATTATTTGGTTTAAAATTAATATTTCATTTTGTTTTTGTGGTTTTTTTTTTGAGACAGAGTCTCACTCTGTTGCCCTGGTTAGAGTGCTATGGTGGTATCAGCCTTGCTCACAGCAATCTCAAACTCCTGGGCTCAAGCGATCCTCCTGCCTCAGCCTCCAGAGTACCTGGGACTACAGGCATGCACCACTATGACCAGCTAATTTTTTTCTATATATTTTTAGTTGTCCAATTAATTTCTTTCTGTTGTTAGTAGAGACGGGGTCTCGGTCTTGCTCAGGCTGGTTTCGAACTCCTGAGCTCAAACGATCCGCCTGCCTCGGCCTCCCAGAGTGCTAGGATTACAGATGTGAGCCACCACGTCCGGCCTTCATTCAGTTTTTAACTTAGCAAATCAGCAATTCATTCAGGTTTCTAACTCACGGTTCAATTAAACTTCCTATTTTATATTCTACATTCTTTAAGACCTTTAGTCTACACTGACATATCTAACAATATTTTAAAGAAAGGAAAGAACTCCACTCTTTCAAACTGCTTCTAAAAACTATTTGTATCACTTCTAGGGGTGAAGGCTGTAAAAGAAATCAAAGTGCTGTAAATCAAACCAGCGTGATTTATCCATTAGATATAGTAGGCATTTTGCCTATGGGCTCAAAAAAACATTTAATTTCTTTTAAAATCAGAAGAAAAAGAAAAAAAATAAATGCAAGCCAGTCTGGATTATATTTGTTTTTATACAAATGAGGTCGTAAAGTATAATTTTTATGGAGGAAGGAGCCACAAAGGCAACAGTGCCCAAGGCCCATAAAAGTTATTATGTGTCCCTCGATCAAACCACAGAGTTAGAAAAGTAAGCTTTTTCTTACCTGAATATTTAGGGAAATGCTGATTATCAAGTTTCCTAAAATGGCCAGCAAAACTCCCAAAAGATGAATCTGAAAAAGAAAATGTTTTCTTTAAAAGGTACTTTAACCCAAAACAACAAATGTTGGCGTGGATGCGGAGAGGTAGGAACACTCATACACTGCTGCTGGGACTGCAAATTAGTGCAACCTCTGTGGAAAGCAATATGGAGATACCTCAATGAGATACAAGTAGAACTACCATTTGACCCAGCAATCCCGTTACTGGGCATCTACCCAAAAGAGCAAAAGTCGCTCTATGAAAAAGACA
>CAUYSK010035326.1:0-43049 GCA_963575035.1 Avahi laniger | reverse complement strand
TGCCCGGAGTAGAGTGCCATGACGTCAGCCTAGCTCACAGCAACCTCAAACTCCTGGGCTCAAGCAATCCTCCTGCCTCAGCCTCCCGAGTAGCTGGGACTACAGGCATGCGCCACCATGCCTGGCTAATTTTTTCTATATGTATATATTTTTAGTTGTCCAGATAATTTCTTTCTATTTTTTTGGTAGAGACGGGGTCTCACTCTTGCTCAGGCTGGTCTCGAACTCCTGACCTTGAGCAATTCACCTGTCTCGGCCTCCCAGAGTGCTAGGATTACAGGCATGAGCCACCGCGCCCGGCCCACAAGTTTCCTTTTAAAAAATTAATATTTTCCACTTGAATAATGATGAAATTGATCATGTCTACATTTCCTTCTTATTGATTCATAAAATAGAATATATGCCACCTGTTGTTCCTCCCCTCCTCCCCAAATTAAGGCAGCGTTGCTGAATAATAATATTTGACGTAGTTTCTGATAAGATGAAGAGAACTGGATGATCATAGAGATTGAGAGGCAGCCAAAGGATGAGGCCATGTATATGGGGAAATTCGGAGGGTCTCATTCAGACAGTTTTATCTTGACAACTCATTCCCCTTTTTGAAAAAAAAATATTTTCTGGACTGAATTTGCAGCATTGGGGTCACTTTTGTTCTGAATGCTTTTCGGTTCTAATTGATTTATTTCCTGAGCGCCCGCCATGCACGTTCTGGGACTCCTGAGGAGGGGTCATGCTTTTCCACACTGCCTTTTGGTAGCGTCTTAGGTGAAGCAGGAAATGGAATCGCCTAAGGATTTGGAGGCAGGAGGAGCTGCAGGAGGGTGTACGAAGAGAGCCTTGGCCTTTGGGCCCAGATGGAATCTTGCTGGTTTTTCCTAAGGTCAACAATTGTTTGGTGCAGCAAGTGGGACTCTCTCTCCAGACCCTACACTTGGGCAATGCTGAAGACTCTGCGTCTGCCCTGGGGCCTTAGGGCTGTTCCAGTAGGTTCTTGAGGGCAGCAAGCTCAGATCCAGGTGAGGGATAAGAGGAAAATCCTGCTCGATTGGATTCTGTAGTCTCTCTTAACTGCACTGGAAATGTTTTTGAGGGCCTTCTAGTTGAAAACTTCCATTACGTGTGATGAGAACAATGTTCTTACTTTTTTTTCTTGTTTGTCGTTGGCAACCAAGAATCACAAGGATGTTTTTCAGACCAACATATTGGCGACCTTAATGTCTCCAAATTTTCCAGGCAGAAATGACAGAGCTGAGCATATGGCAAAAGCACATTCTTTTTTATTTCCTGAAACACAAGGCTCAAAGGATCTCGGGTGAGAAGAGTGGACCCTGCCCAGTAGAGCTTGGTGCTGGCCTGGGGTGGTGGGTCCCCCCAAGGGTGTTTCGTTCCAGAATTATTTTAAAGCCTTAAGAATGGATGTAGCTGTAGCTTCATTTGATGATATAACATAAGTATCTGAGAAGAGAAAGGTAATATTGGGTATGAATTATAATATTAGCTACCATTTATTAGCACCTACCGTGTTCCAGGATTTCTATTAACTGCTTTGTACATCTGTTCTGAAAGCCAAGTCGTCTTATGATCAATCGCAGTGGTTAGTGACCCCTCAGGGTTGGCACATCTGCTTCTCCACATTTCCCTGATGCTATGTTCACTTTTACTTTATTAGTTTTTTGGTTTTTTTTTTTGAGACAAGGTCTTGCTCAGTTGCCCTGACTAGAGTGCAGTGGCGTCATCACAGTTCACTGCAGCCTCAAACTCCTGGGCTCAAGTGATCCTCCTGCCTCAGCCTCCCAAAGAGCTGGGACTACAGGTGCATGCCACCACACCCTGCTAATTCTTTTCTATTTTTTATAGAGACGGGATCTCACTCTGGCTCAGGTTGGTTTTTTACTTTATTGACCTTGATGTATACACATTCTTTATCTTGGCCCACTTCCAATTACTTTTAGCAAGAGATGATATACAGATGAATGAAATAAATTTTTAAATGATTTTCTAAAGAGTCATCAATTGTGAAGGTTTTATTTTGTTCTTAAATTCTAAAGAATAGAAGGGTTATTTGTACTTTTTACTGGGAACAAAGACAATAACCATTCTAGTTAAATTATTTCTGCTAATGTTTTCTTTGTTAAAACAGTGGAAATTTTATGCAAACAATTGAAAAGTCTTGACTTGGGCTCTGCATGGGGCAAAGGCCTGTCCTGTATTACTAAGTACAGGTCGAGCACCCCTAATTTGAAAACTGGAAATTCAAAATGCTCCAATCATTTAAGCGTCATGTTAGTACTCAAAAAGTTTTGGACTTTGGAGCATTTTGGATTTTGGATTTTGAGACTAGGGATGCTCCACTGGTAAGTGTATGATGCAAATATTTCAAAATCCAAAAAATTCTGAAATTCAAAACACTTCTGGTCCCAAGCATTTTGGATAAGGGATACTCAACCCGTATTAGGGTAGGAGGCTTTCTCATTTCCACATCTGCCCGTGGGTTGGTTTATTCTGTGGGGTGGCAAGTCTTCTAGAATGAAACCCAACTCACTCTTCTTTTCAATATAAATAATATGTAGTGACAGACATATAATCTTTACATTTGTACTCATGAACAATTCATGTCTGTGTGTGCATATAAATATATGCGTGATCACTTTTTTAAGCTGTTTCATTTCTCCTTGAGCAGCCCTCCATAATCATGCAAAATAATTACACCCAATAACTTCACTGAAATATAAACTGTTCAAAGAGAATTTAGATCACCAGAGAGGAGGGCAGCTGTCCACTGACAAGAAGTCCTGCCATTTGCAAGCTGTCTTTGAGGGGGCCGTCGGAAATCTGTCTGAGAGGGACAAGTGACACTTTCACTGGAAGGGCAGGAAGAGCCTCTGCTAGCTGGCTCCTGTCACTTGGGGGGAGTGTTCCCTCTGGGGCTGGGATCCCATTTCCTATCCCAGTCACACACCTTTGTCAGAGGCTTTGGGAAGGCAGGGAAGGGACACCAGGTCAGGCTGTTCCTCAGAAATCAGAGTTGTTGAGCCAAAGAATCTCTCAGGAATTTCCAGGTGCGTCCAAGCAAGGTTTAAAAGAAACCACACAACAGAATAAGTGGGTCCTTAGAATCTGAAGAGGAAGGCAGCTCAGAGTCACGAAATAGAAGCTGTGTCATTAAAAGAGCCCTTCTCTGGTAAGGCTTTGAGGTAGAACTAAGAAGACTGGACTTGCTGTTTTTGTGTTTTAATGTTGTGCTTGAGTCCTAGTGGGAGGAAGAGTGGGTGGGGGATGGGCTCTGAGAGGTGGTGAAGGTTTTTACTTATTATTGACTGGTAATCATACTGCCTGTCTCGTCTGGAAAACGCTTCTGTTGCAGCGTCAAGCAGTGCAAAGCAAAACCATCTTATGTATGTAAAACTATGGACGGGAAACCATTAGTAGAAAATCGGATAAAATGGTATGAGCGGTTGTCTCTTTATGTCGGGGCTGTGAATGTGTTTCCTCTTTTTTTCTTTCTTCCAGATTTTATGTTCTGAATGTCACATTTATTTATTTATTTTAAAAGGAAAACATTTCTATGTGTCTCATATTTATGATTAAAGTAAAATCTGAAAATTTCTAGTCTTGTTTTGCAATTTATGCCACATATTTTGTCCTAAAATTCCACCATATGTAATTGTCTTCAACCTTGGATGCATGTGCCACTTGGGAAGCTTTTAAATTTTTTGAAGAGGTCTGGCGTGGGGTGCTAGTGCACAGCCAAGGCAGAGCTGTGATGAGCCGATAGCTTCCACAGGCTTCCATGTAATCCAAGTGTAACCCTTCTGTGAGGCCCCGCTGTGGCAAACAGAACTCTAGACTAGAATCGCTATGATGATGCCACTGCACTCTAGCAAGGGCGACAGAGTCAGACTCAATGTCAAACCCCCTCCCCCAAAAAAAGCGCTGATCTCACAGCACCCTTGGACATGGGAGAGGGGTTGTGAAATAAATATATATGGGATCCTACAGGTTGGGATTTACCTCTTCAGATGATTGATAGCTGTTGATGTTAATCAGTAGATCAACAGTGATAACTTTGGTGGGGGAAAAAAAAGATGAAAAGAAACTGTTTATCTGAAAAATGTGAGCCCTTTTACATTATCAGGCCCAGAGAGGCACTGGCATGAAGGAGCGGGCATGCCACTCCCCCTTGAGCTAAATAATTACCTCCTGAAGCCACCTGCTATTCGGGCTTTAGACTAACTGAGGCCAGGTAGCCATGAAATGCCATACAGGGTGTAGTTCAACAGTGTATAGCCGATCACTTACCGACCTTAGTTCTGCAAACCAATGAACATTCCTGAGGGACAGCTTTTATAATTGCTGCCTCGCCTAATTCATCTTTTCTTTAAAAACTTGAGCCTCTCTTTTGTTCTCCAAAGCACTCCCCAAGGCTACTTGGAAGTGTGACCCCGGGCTGCAGTCCTCACCCTTGCCCCAAATAAATTCTCTGAAATAATTAATTCAGCTTTTTCCTTTTAGGTCGACACTTTTAAGCTAAATATTCATGGTGGGATCTGTCTTTTTAGGAACGTGTATGTGGAGGTGGCGATGGGGGTGGCGAGGATCGGAAACTGTAAGATGAGAAATGATACAAATCCTTCAAGGCTTGGTTTGCAATAAAGATAAAAGCCCTGGATGAACATAGTGGAGATTTTGATCTAAAAGATCGTTGTTTCAGTAAAATCTTCTCTCTTAATTACCATCTCCATAGGAAAGGAGAGTCTTTTCAGATTTTAGAGACTCTCGTGTAAATGGCAATGTCCTGAAATTCAGGAACACTGAGTTAGACAAGCAAATTCCTTTTCAAAAGAGTGGAGTAGGGGACACCATGGTGTGTCTCTCAGCTCCTTGCCCCTCTCTCCTGAGAGTTGTCCCCGTGCAGCCCCAGGAGCAGCTGTCGTGTTTGCAAACCCAGACCTCACCTCCTCGACTGTGAGATGGGACTGTGAGATGCTACTTAGTCATTCCTGCAGGGCAAGGAGCACAGCACATGTAAACAGGGAGCTGGGGGCAGCCGCCTCGGTCTTGTGTGTTTGCATAAGCAGTGATCTCTGCTGCGCTGGGAGACCAATGGAGCGGACAAATTCGAGAGAGTACGAAAGCAGTGACAGCTGGCTGCTGGCGTCTGGGTCCAGCCCTCTGTGGGGCCAGCTACACTCTGTGCCTTTGGAGTCCATTAGCTATCTCAAGAGCCTCCCAGGAAAGGCATTTTCGCTTAAGTTAGTTTGAAGTAGTGTTTATACCTCTTGACCTAAAAAGCTGTAAACTAGGAAAATTGGTAACCAAGGCAAATGCATAACTTAACAAGGAATTAGCACTGAGAAAGAAATGTACATGGAAGCAAACATTATGAATGTATTACTCATTTTTCCCGTTGAAAATTTTAGAGCTGTCATTCTTAGCTTTTTGAGGGTGGTGGTGGTTAGAATTCTTAAGAAGTTGCCTGGGGCAGTGGCTCACGCCTGTAATCCTAGCACTTTGGTAGGATTGCTTGAGGTCAGGAGTTCGAGACCAGCCTGAGCAAGAGAGACCCCATCTGTACAAAAAAAATAGAAAAATTAGCCAGGTGTGGTGGCGTACATGTGTAGTCCTGGCTACTTGGGAGGCTGAGGCAGGAATTCAAGGCTGCCGTGAGCTATGATGCCACTGCACTCTAGCCTGGGCGACAGAGCAAGACCCTGTCTTAAAAAAAAAAAAAAAAGCTGATGGAGATCACGGACTCTCTCATCAAGAAAAAAAACCCCACATTTGTGTATAATCCATGGAATACAGGATAAGCATTTAGTTAATTAGTGTTTTGATTTGAACCTCAGTATGTGCACGTGTGTGCCTGTCAGTCTTATTCTGTCTCCTATTCAGATTATAAGCTTCTTTCTAAAGGATAAGATCACTGTTACTCTGTAAATTTACTTTAGTTCCTCTACCTGAGGGCTCAATTAGAACAATTAATGAAGTTATTATCATTTGTTAAATTATAGGGTATACTTTTTTTTATATTTCTACCATTAAAATATAGCATTGTGTAGAATTAGCTGACATTAATAACATTATCATCCATAATTAGTTCACCATAATGACTGGGTTTAACCTTGTGAACATTATTAAAATACTTTTAAAAATTTTTAAATTTTTTTCTTCCTTTTTTTCAATTTTTTTTTTTTCACTCACTCTCTCCTTAGAATGCAAACCATGATCTGTGCTCCAAATTTTATAAATGTCCTGTGAAGGGGAATTAAGGATATTTCACATTGAAATTGAATAACCTGTGCTGTAGGTTGCTCTTGTGTTGCCTTTATTGAACTTGTAATTTATTAAAGGAGGGCCGAGTAGATATCAGACTGTCTGTATTTGAATCCAGGCTCTTTGACTTACCATATAACCTTGGGCATGTATTTAATCCCCTGAGATATTAAAGTCTCCAATTATTATTGTAGAACTTTCTATTTCTCCCTTCTTTTTTGGCATTTTCCTTTGTATATTTTGGGAGTCTGTTGTTGGGTGTGTATATGTTTATAATTGTTATATCTTTTTTGGTGGATTGAACTACTTATCAATATATAATGCCTTTCTTTGTTTCTTGTAACCATTTTTAATTTAAAATGGTTAATTGTCACGTGAGTTGTATTTAACTGACGATAATTTTGAGCCCGGGGCCTTGTGAAGCATATGTAACTCACATGTCTCTTCACCTTGGGAGCCAAAAGAACTATTTTTCAAGTTGCATATAACTCACATACAGAACACAGTAAAAAAATAACAAAATTTTCATTAAGTTAGAAAGGATGGTTTTATTTTTGAAGTTTTTATTCTATTAATATTTTCACAATAAAACACTGTGGCTCCAAGGAAAATTTTTGTTTTTCTAGTGTAACAGTCAATGTGTTAAAGTCTGTTCTATCATATAGCCATCTTAGCTTTCTCTGAGTTACTATTTGCATAGAATATCTTTTCCTATCCTTTTACTTTCAACTTCTTGGTGTCTTTGTATCTGCAGTATAGATAGCATACTCATGGATCAATTTTAAAATCCATTCTGCCATTGTCTGTCTTTTAATCAGAGAGTTTAATCCATTTATTAATACATTTGAAGTAATTACTGATAAGAAAGAGCTTACATCTGCCATTTAGCTATTTGTTTTCTGTATGTCTTATATATTTTTTATTCCTCCATTACTTCTTTTTTTAATTTAGTTGATTTTTTGGTATGGTGCCATTTTGATTAACTTTTTTTCTCTCTCTTTTCTTATTAGTTGTCTTGGACACTACAATTAACATCTTAAACTCATTACAACCTACAGTGATTAATACTAACTTAGTTTCAATAGTATACAATAGTATACATCTGCTCCTATTCATTTTTATTCCTTTCCTTATATTGTTGTTGTCACAGATTACATCTTCATACATTGTGTGTCCATTACTATAGAGTTGTAATTATTATTTTATTCATGTGCCTTTTAAATCATATAGAAAAAAAGGAGTTACAAACCAAAACACAATAACATTGACTTTTATCTTTACTTATGTAGTTACTCTTACCAGTATTCTTTCTTTTTTTTTTTTTTTAAGAGACAGGGTCTTGCTCTGTCACCTAGGCTGAAGTGCAGGGATGCTTGTTGTCCCCTTGAATTCCTGTGCTCGAACAATTCTCCTACCTCAGCCTGTGAAGCAGCTAGGGGCACAGGTGTGCACCACCATGCCTAGCTAATTTTTAAATTGTTTGTAGAGATGGGGGTCTCTCTATGTTACCCAGGCTGGTTTTGAACTTCTGGCCTCAAGCCCTCCTCTTTTTTTTTTTTTTTTGGAGACAGAGTCTCATCTTTTGCCTGGGCTAGAGTGAGTGCCATGGCGTCAGCCTAGCTCACAGCAACCTCAAACTCCTGGGCTCAAGCAATCCTTCTGCCTCAGCCTCCCGAGAAGCTGGGACTACAGGCATGCGCCACCATGCCTGGCTAATTTTTTCTATATATTTTTAGTTGTCCAATTAATTTCTTTGTATTTATAGTAGAGACGGGGTCTCGCTCTTGCTCAGGCTGGTTTTGAACTCCTGAGCTCAAACAATCCGCCTGCCTCCCGCCTCGGCCTCCCAGAGTGCTAGGATTACAGGCGTGAGCCACCACGCCCAGCCTAAGCCCTCCTCTTACTCCGGATGCTAGGATTACAGGAGTGACTGTGTCTAGCCCTTCACCAATGTTCTTTTTTTTCTTCTTACTTGGATTTTGAGTTACTGACTAATGTCCTTTTATTTTAGCCAGAAGGATTTCTTTTAGCATCTCTCGTAGGGCAGGTCTACTAGCAACAAACTCCTTCAACGTTTTTGTTTTTATTTTTTACATCTGGAAATGTCTTAATTTCTCCTTCGTTCTTGAAGGATAGTTTTGTCAGATTCTTCGTTGGCAAGTTTTTTGTTTTTATTTTTGTTTTGTTTTGCTTTGTTTTTGTTTGTCAAGACTAAGTGTGTCATCTTATTGCCTTCTTGCCTCCATGGTTTCTGATGAGAAATTAGTTGTTAATCTTATTGAGGCTTCATCATACATGATGAATCTCTTCTTTCTTGCTGCTTTCAGCACTCTATATATGTCTTCAGGTTTTGACAATTTGATGAACGTGTCTTGGTGTGGATCCCTTTGAGTTTATCATGCTTGAACTTCTTGGAGGTGTATATTCACATCTTTCATGTCAAATTCGGGAAGCTGTTATTTCTTCAAATATTTTTCTGCTTTTTTTCCCTCTCTATTCTTCTGGGACTCCTACCATGTGTATGTATGTTGATATTCTTGATGGTGTCCCACAGGTCCCTCGGGCATTTTTCTTTCTTCTTCTGTGTTTTCTGTTCCTCAGATTGGTTAATTTCAATGGCTTTGTCTTTTAAGTTTGCTGATTCTTTCTTTTGCCTCAAATCTGCCATTAAACTTTTCTAATGAATTTTTCATTTCAGCTGTTGAATGTTCAGCTTCAAAATTTTTTGTTTCCTTTTTACTATTTCTTTGTTGGCATTCCCTATTTGTTAATACATTGTTCTCCTGATTTCCTTCAGTCTTTTTCATGGTTTCCTTTAGCTCATTGAACATATTTAAGAGAGTTAATGTAATATCTTTGACTATTAATTCCAGTAAGTAGGCTTCCTCAGGAATGGTTTCTGTCAAATTCTTTTTTTTTTTTCCCTGTAAATGGGCCATACTTTTCTGTTTCCTTGTATGCTTTGTAATTTTTTGTTAAGAACTGGACATTTTGAGTATTGTAATGTGGTAATTCTGAACCTCAGTTTCTCCTCCTCCTCAGTGATTGCTGATTTTTGTTTTTTGAAGGCCACAGTTATTTATTCATTTAGTGACTTTTCCAAACTACTTTTTGCCAAGTATGTATTCCTGGTTGTGTGTAGTCCCTGAAGTTTCTGTTCTATTATCTATGTGGTCAGCCAGGGACCTGACAAAGATTTCCTTAAATATTTGGTTCCAAAATGGGGGAAGAAAAGGCATTTTGTCACTTTAAATCTTCTAATAAATGCCACCAGGGGAAGCCACTGGAGGCCACAAAGATGGATTCCAAGGCTGGTATTAGAGACAGACAGTGTAGCCTACTACACAGCTAGGCCACATGGTATAGCCTATTGCTCCTAAGCTATAAACCTGTACAGCATGTTACTGTGTGGAATATCGTTGGCACTTGTTACACGATGGTTAAGTACTGTACTTGTATACAACTGGCAGCACAGTAGGTTTGTTTGTGTAACAAACACAAACGCATCATCACAAACATGTGAGTGATTCAATGCACTATGACATTACAGTGGCTCTGCCATCACTAGGCAATAGGAATTTTTCAGCTTCATTATAATTTTATGGGACCACCATCATACATGCAGGCCACTGTTGACTGAAATGTTGTATGGTACATGACCGCACATACACACCCTTTTCCCCCTTCCAATCACTGTTCCTGCAGCAGCCACCAGTATTGGGACCAGGCAAGTGCTTACTACATCAACGACATTTTAGGCACAGTTATAGGATAAGTTGAAAAACTTGAAACCGTTCTTTCAACTAACAGGCATAGACACATTAAAGGTGATTAAGTTCTAAAAATCTGTTCTATTAAAACAAAGCCCAGAGCCCAGAGATAAGGGACTCTGAAGTATAATCTTCACGAAAATGTGGCTAATCTTTTGAAAGCATAAATAAGTCTCTGAGGAAGTGCGGAGGCCCAGGCAATTTATTTTCCCCGTAACTTTGCTTGGCAGCTCCTGGAACCGGACTGTAGGAAGCCTTGTTCCTCTGTGCAGTCAGAATCTGCAGTCGGTCAGTTAAAGGGAAAAGTCAGCTAATATGCGGATTCATAAAATCACATATCATCAAAATTTTATTTTTAATTTTAAAACATAAGTCAATTCATCCATCATTCTTTGGATGTCAGGCTAAGTAAGACCTTTTCTTTGAGCATGGGCCTGTTGCCTGGGCCTGCACATGAGACATTCACACAGCAAGTAACATTATCAGTTTCAGTTTCAGTGGAACAAGAACTTAAGACACTTGTGAAGCAAGATGAGGATAAAATTCTTCTATATTTTGATACTTCCCTTCCCCACCCAAACATTCACAGCTGTTTTGCCCACACCTAATTCCACAGCATTTTTTTTCCTTTCATAACATGTCTTTATCAGGTCTTTCCCAAGTATTCAATTTATTTTCATAGAGATTACAATTTTCTTCACATTCATAATTGTTTTGATTTTGGTAATACTGATTTAATTATGTAATGACTAAGTACAACATGCTTGCATAAACATGTTTGAAATAAATAAAACTGACTTTTGGAAAGCATGCAACCCCGTTAGGAAGAGAAGTCATTAGCTCACCAGGGAGTAGGCTACTTACTGGTTGTGAAAAGTTGGCCCTTGGGTGTCAGGCATTGTTTTTTGCAGACAGCAGAGACTGGCTCAGAGGTCTGAACAACATGGGTAGGCAAAGAAAGGTGAGTTGATTTAAGAAATGGAAAAATCTAAATTCAGGAACTCAGCACTACTCAAACTCATACGAAGGTAAGAAGTGCTAGAACCCTTTGGAGAGGAATGATACCAATGAAGATTTGACCAAACCATTCTTGGCTAGGTCTCTAGGTGTCTAACAATGCTTCTCTGTGGGAGGGCAAAATGCCTGAGTCTCCATGTGGATGGGTTTTGTGTCATGAATCTAGTTCCAGCTAAATGCTGTAGAATATTTAAATAGAACACCCTTTGAAGAAGACAGGAAAGGAACTGCTCCTAGTTTATGTTTAATAAAATATCAAAGTCCAAAGTATCCTTAAAATAGGTCTGATTACTAAGGGTAATAAAACTATCCCCCACGTGCTAGCCAGTGAGGGAGAACTAGCCTGTGTACTGGCGCCCTCTTGTGATGAAACAGCAGGTCTACAGTGGGGATTATAAAGCTTTGAGGTGAAAATATTTGAAAGAGATCTTCATTCACCTTCCCCAATGGCTGGATTGCACACTAAGAATTAGCCACCAAAATGATAAAACTGGTGGTGCTCGAGGGTGGGCTATGGAATCAGAAGTGTTTCCTCCCCATCTCTTAAATTGTTAGAAATGAAATTATACTACTTTCACCAACAAAAAACAAAACCAGAACAGACCACCACCACAAAGTACCACCACAGTTAATTAGTGATAACAAGCAGACCCAGTTTAAAGTTTTGTACAGAGTGACCTCACTCATGCATAATGATCCCTCTTTGGGTGATTCTTACTGAATTCAGTGAGAAGATAAAAAAAAAGAATATATATATATAGATATATATATATATATCACCAGAATGGAACTTCTTAAACCAGTGACGTACTGTGTGTTGATTAGCCATATCCTTCGCAAACTCTTCGTTGATATTTTGAGCTGTCTGCATTGCATAGGTTCCACAATGGAACTCATATTAGAAAATAACATGAATTTTCGATTTATCCATGGTTTCACAAAAATTGTTCTAAAAAAAAATTTGAAAGATAATCACAAGCCAAACTGTGCATTTTTAAAGAATGAGGCTGTACCTTCACAATAAAAATAAAACAAAAAATGTCAAGCTGAAATGTCAGAGATATCAACTGTCAAACTTAGTACTTAAGGAAATCAGATATTTCCTACAGAATAACCTTAATAATAAACAGCAGTCCTTTCCAAAGTCATCTTCCTCAGTGTCAAGACCCCCTAAGAGACTCTGACAGTAGCCTGGGAGAAAACCGGCTGTAAACAGACGTGTGTGTACATGCTGGTGGTTAAGAAATACGAACATTAATTCTTTGATGTTCTTCCCTTCAAAAGGTAGAGCCCAATTCCCCTCCCCTTGACTGCAAAGTAGCCTTAGTGACTCACTACCAACAAATCAAATTAAGTGGAAGGGATGGAGTGTAACTTCAGAGACTGAGTCATAAAAGGCACTGTGGTTTCTGTACTTTCTTTCTTGGATCACTCATTCTGGAAGAAACCAGTTGCCAGGTCTTGAAGACACTCAGGTAGCCTTGTTGAAGAGGCTCCTGTGATAAGGAACTGAGGCCTTCTGCCAACAACCATGTGAGTGCGCCATCTTGGAAGTGGATCCTACAGCCCCAGTGTCAGCAGAGCCACTCAGATTCCTGATCCTCAGAAACCATGTGAGATAATAAAATGTTTATTGTTTTAAGCTGCTATGTTTGGGGATAATTTGTTATACAGCATCGATAACTATTACAGTGTTTGTTAATGGATGAAGTTTAAGTACCTTTTCTAGACCTGACACTATATAACTGGTGAAAATCCATCATCTTGACCCAAGAGCTAGTGACAAGTTGCTATAAGAAGACGCTGTGATAAAATGGTTTCTTTCTTTTCCCTGCCCAGTTGCTACCTCATATCACAATATGTCAGGGTAGTCCTACCATTTAGCTTATTTGTCTAGAATATTTGTGATGAAGTTTGAGTACTATCTTAGTGAGACAGAGTGCCACTAGAAGGCTGGCAGCCTGGCTATGGAGAAGACCCAAAAAGTGATGCTTTCAATACTCTGTCCAAGCTTTGGTTCTCTGCCCTAAAGGATCAGAAACTATGTTTATCAGAATATTCAGAAACTCATAGACTGAAGTGACAAACATGGGGACAGAACCACACAAACTAAATTCACATGATACTGATGTATAAACCATTGAGCTTCTCTAAATTTATTATGTGCAGAATGGAATTTTGGTGCCCTCAGAGTTCTTCCTTTTCCTAAATGATCATGGCTTGAAGGGCCATATTAGCAATCAGAAGGTGGTTCAGTTAAGCTTGCAATTAGTGCCAAAACAAGTGGCAAGTCTGGAGGTGTGTTCTCCCCAAGTCACAGTGGGTCTTGATAAACTGGTCCTACCTGAAGTAGAGGACATTTCTGTTCACTGAATTATTAACATCTCCTGGTTTAGGACTTCCCTTTCATGGATAATACTGTATATATACTGTTACATTTTGTTTCTCCAAAGTTTTGATAAATTAACTATTTCTGTTCATATTTTCTTTCCTCAAATGAGTTAATATCATTTAATAATCTATCCCTGGGAAACACTGAGACTGTCCTCACGACATGTTGAATTGGCAAATTTAACTCTGGGGGTTTCTTATTGGCAGGTCTTTAGACAATCTCACTGTTGCTCTCACACATTACCTGTACAGTGTAGAGAGGCCATGTATTAACATATCAGAACTTGTCCAGAGAAAACATTCTAGAGTATAGAATTTCAAAGGCAGTTTTCTAATTTCTGATCTTTAGAAAATTTCCATGATCAGCAAAATTCTAAATTGATCAAGAGCTGAAAAATGAATAAATTAGCAGTTAACAAAAATAGGGCATTTATGTAATGTTCTTTTTCAAAAGCTCTACATTCAGTTCATTATAGCACAGTCTTCCAACTTCTTACCAAAATCAAGTCATTCCAATTGGAACAATTAGGCTAATTTGTATTGTCAGTTTCAGAAATTCAAAAATACAATTTTCTCTACTCACATTTAAAAATTAAATTTTGAGAAAATACCTTAGTATTTTAGTATCTTAGTATTAATCTTATTACTTAGTATCTTATTATTGTCTACTAATTCAAAAGTTTAAAAACACGTTCCATTAAATGTATGTATTTGAATTAAAAAAATGTGAAATTGGAGAGGAGAGAGGCCTCAAAAAGAAATCAAACCTGCTGACAACTTGATCTTGGACTTCCAGCCTCCAGAACTGTGAGAAAATAAATTTCTGTTGTTTAAGCCAAAAAAAAAAAGAAAAGAAAAAAAAGTGATATTATAACATAGTTTTCAATATTTTGCCCACTATGTAATTAAACAGAATTATAACAAGTTCAATAATTACTGACTAGTACTACACCAAAATGATTTCACAAGTTTATAAATATTTCAAAATCTCTTTTAGTTTTATTGTCCTCAGAAAACCAGAAATATCTCTAAATTAAATGGTTGTTTACTTGTCATTTAGTCAGACATCATTTTTTTAATTTGTATATTACCAAAGGCATCTTTCCCTGATTACTTTTGGTTTATTAAAAAGAAAAATTTATTCTTCTTAAATACAAAGTGAAGTGTAAATTAATTAAATAGCTACTGAAATTTCACCTGAAATTTTAAACGGCTACAAATCCACAAGAGGAAAAGGTAAACACATTAGGTTTTTTTTTTTTTTGAGATAGGGTCTTGCTCTGTTGCCTTGGCTAGAGAGCAGTGGTGGTATCATCCTAGCTCACTGTCACCTCAAACTCCTGGGCTCAAGCCATCCTCTTGCCTCAGCCTCCCAGGTAGCTAGGACTATAGGTGTACTCCATCATGCCCAGCTAATTCTTCCATTTTTGTAGACACCAGGTCTCCTCTTGCTCAGGCTGGTCTCAGACTCCTGGGCTGAAGCGAACCTCCCACCTCGGCCCCACAAAGTGCTAGGATTACAGGTGTGAGCTACTGTGCCCAGCCTACATTAGCTTTAATACAGCTAGTACACAATAAAAACTTAAAAAGCCATTTTGGGAAGATTAAGGCAAGAGGAAAAACTGATTAAAGTATGCTCACTAAATGTCCTATCATCAACATTTTTATTTAGTTTAGAATATGCTAGAATATAAACACAAAACAATATGCCCTTTCCTATCACAGGTAGTCTTTTACACAACTAAAGTTTGTGGCTAACAGTATATACATAGCAAAAGAAAAACTAAATCTGTAAGTTATCAGAAAAGAAGCAAGGATATAGGAAAATAATACATGTTATATAAATTATAGAGGACCGTTACAATGAAAATCCATTACTTTCCTCTCTAACTCAACTTTACAAAATAAAGCCAACATGTACTGTTCTGTGAGCTGCGAAGAGCACACAAACACTGTGGCCCTTTCAAAAGACAGTGGTCAAAGACGAAATGTTATCTTGACATCATACACTGTTCTCAGTTCTTAACTGGAGTTGAGCTTCCTTTCATAGTCTTCTTTAGGTGGTGGTAATTTGGCAAGATTTTCATCAAGAAATCCAGCTGTAGTGTCTGGGGCTAAAAAGGTAAGACAATTAAGACTGACTGGCAGAAGGCAAAGTGAAGAATAACAGGTAGAAATGGTTATTACTAGGTCATGGAATTATAAGTGATTTTCATTGACTTACCTATTTTTTAAAATTTACAATGAATATTTATTAAGTTTGGTTATAAGAAAAAGATATATATGTATGTGTGTGTATATATACATATATATATATAGAAAAACATACAGAAATCAGTTTTCAAACTTGTTTCTTTAGATTTCATCCTGGCTTCCAAAAAGTTAAAAGGTTCCAATTACAGAAGACCACATACATAAAACACCCAGAGTATATCACTTTGCACATGACCTACACAGCCACAAGGCTGAGATACACTGATCTGATCGTCACTCTGCATGGACCAGCATTGCCCAAACCTTCCTGATTATAAAACTCACTTGGGGTACTTGTGAAAAATATGGATATTTAGGCCCCTACCCTAGACACTGTGATTGAGTAAGTCTGGGGAATCTTTATTTTAAATAAAGACCTTTACAGAATCCTTATGATCAGTGAAATTTGGAAGACAGTATTGCAGACCACTAAATATTAAACTTCAGATATTCTTGCTCCCTTAATTCTCATCTCCCTTCCCCAACTCCAGCTTTGTTTCTCCCTCTTCAGTCATTTTTGTTGCTGTGCAGAAAGTCAGTAAAAAAAAAATTACTGGATTTGTTTTTATTTCCTTTTTAGTCTATAGAAGTAATACTTGCTTATAATAATAATAAAGCCAAACATTACAGAAATAGAGTAACATAGAAAGAACTGGAGTTTTAATATCTGATAAAATATGGCTAAGAATCAGAGGCAAAGTGAGAAATGTCTCGAAAATATTTTCCTTTGGGGGAGGGACAGGGGACTGGGTAACTAAAGAGACAGATATTCAATACGCGAAGCAAGGAGACTCAAAACTTCGGTCTGAATGTCTCATATGCAAAGGGAGCTCCAACTGCCCTAACTTCTTCATCTCCTACTTGAACACTAAACTCCAAATACGTGCCCTTCATTATCCTTCATCTTGGTTATCTTATAAGCCAGGAAAATACCCAAACACATTTGCTTACTCGTGATCTGTGTTTACTATCAAGCTATGATAATAAGCTAACAGACCAAGTTAGAGGCCCTGCATAAATCTGGTAGGGCATTCCTTACCCTTGCAGATCGGCATTTTAGAAGTGAATAGATATGGTAAGGTCTGGTGACGCATCTTCAGAAAAAACGCGTAAGACCAGGAATGACATCTCTGGATTTTCTTTTCTCACAACCAACTTGTCTTTGTCATCCTTGTATATATTATTTTTGATATTAACCTAAGACTAAATTGAACTGCAAATAAATCCTGGTTTTAGTAATATTTCTCTGATGTTTTATTTTAATCATTTTCCTTTTAAATAGTGTACTTGCTGCCTCATTAAGACAATGCATAGTATTTTGGGAAAATCAGCAGCCCTAGATAGAACTCTTTTTAAACAGAGGTCCTTGTACCTGTGGTCGTTCAGTCTGCACCCGACGAAGGCAGTCTGCACCATAGATCACCGTATTCTCGGGGATGACTTCAAAAGTATTTAAGTTGCAACAAGCCCCAATGATGCAACCACTTGTCAATATCACATTTCTGCCTACATATGCTGCAGTAAAAACATAAAAAGAATTACAACTTAAGACATCACGTGATTGCAATACTGTTTTTCTAAGATGATTAAGGTTTAAAATGTAAACTGGGCCAGGTGCGGTGGCTCATGCTGGTAATCCCAGCACTTTCGGAGGCCAAGGTGGGAGGATCACTTGAGGTCAGGAGTTTGAGACCAGCCTTGGTAACATGGCAAGACCTGTCTTTACAAAAAAATTTTAAAAATTTAGCTGAGAATGGTGGCACACGTCTGTAGCCCTAGCTACTAGGGAGGCTGAGGCAGGAAGATCACTTGAGCCCAGGAATTCGAGGTTAAAGTGAGCTGTGATGACGCCACTGCACTCTAGCCAGGGCAACAGAGATCCTGTATAAAAAAAAAAAAAAAAAAAAGAAACTAGCTTTAAAAAAAAAATTAAAATTAAAGAAAATGCTTCAGTTCTGAGTTTGTAAAGAGAGCGCAGAGGCGGGCAGTACATACCAGTGTCAGGTGGATTCAGAACAGAGCTCTGCTGCTAACTATTTGTGCGACCGTGGGCAAGTCCCTGTAAAGTCTGTAAGCTCAAGTTTATCTACTAAATGGAGAGACCAGCCTACTTCACAGTTTACTTTAAGGAATAAATGAGATAATAAATGTAAATACTGAGCACAGGTTTGACACACAGTAAGCATGTAAGAGAAAATGCCAATGATAATAATAATTGATAATCCAAATTAAAATAAAACCCATTAAGTAGATTAACAAAAAGTAAAATTTTATTATTTAAAAGAAGCATTTTCTTTCATGCCAATTAGGACCAAGAAAGATAAGCCACTATTGTAAAGAAGTGTGATCATTTGGGTTCCTTCTGGACCTTAACAAGACAAGCTCTTAGAGCTGCTTCCAAGTAGAGACGGTGACTTCATGTGACCCACCACCCTGCCTGGTCGCGTTCGTGGTAGGTAGGTTACATTTGTTTCTGACTGGCTGGGGTAAAGAAGTCCCGAAACTAAGGAAGGCAAACTGTTAGAGAAACTGATTTTTTTCTTTTAATTCCTCAATAACACTAATCAATTAAAAATATCATAGACACTAGTATTTAGTAGAATTCTTTTTTCAATCTTTCATTTAAACTTTATGGTTTTGCCTGGCACGGTGGCTCATGCCTTTAGTCCTAGCTACTTGGGAGGCTGAGGTGGAGGATTGCTTGCGGCCAGGAGTTTGAGGCCAGCCTGGGCAACATGGTGAGACTCCATCTCAAAAATAAATAAATAAATAAAATAAACGTAATTTAATCCTGACTTAAATGTACATAGTTGACTTTTTATTTACTATATTTAACCATATTACCAGATAACCACATAACCAGATTAGGTTCCTTAGAGGCAAAGAATTAGTTTGATAGCTATTTTAGTCCCTTTCCAAGTATATTGTCTTGCCACAATTTGTACTTAGGTTGTTTCCCAGGACACCACAAAGAGAAAAGAGGTAATCAATTTGACAACAGAACTCTGAACATAGCTTACCTTTTGATTCAATGACATTATTATCTCCCATCTTCATGGCTTGGGAATCTGCAAGCCGGAGTTAAGTAAATAGTGTAAGTGTGTTCATCTTTCTTTACTAATACAGTAGGTCCCAATACTGCACTGGGGCACAGAACAGAGGTGTGAGAAGGGCTGTGCAGGCCCACCTTTGCCAGAACTCTTTGCTCAGGGCAATCTGTAGCAAAGTTTTAATCTTTCAACATAAATTATCTCTAGGTATAAATAAATGATTTCTATGTTTTTTAAAGAAATAAGTACCTTACACAATGATTTTATGAGTAATATATTTTCATAATGGTTTTAAGGAAGTTAAAACTATCCGTCACCCAGTCACTTAAATACTGTCAACAGTCTGATACATCTTTATACAAATATAATTCCTTTTATATAAATGGGAATCAAACTGTATAAACTTTTATAGCTTATGCAGTTCATTTAAGTTTGCAAGCATTATTCTATGCCATTATAATCTTTAAAAACTTAAAAGTGCAGTGTTGTGATCATAGCTCACTGTAACCTCAAACTCCTGGGCTCAAGCGATCCTCCTGCCTCAGCCTCCCGGGTAGCTGGGACTACAGGTGCCACCATACCCAGCTAAGTTTTCTATTTTTTGTGGAGAAAGGGTATTGCTCTTGCTCAGGCTGGTCCTGAACTCCTGACCTCAAGCGATTCTCCTGCCTCAGCCTCCCAGAGTGCTAGGATTACAAGTGTGAGCCACTGCACCCAGCCCAGGATCACTGTTTCTGTGTCTACTGCCACTCAGCCATTGCTACCTGTCAACGAGTTGCAGTACCAGCAAAAGGAGCAAGAGATTACTTGCAAAATGCTGGGCTAAAGATGTGTGTGTGTGTGTGTGTGTGTGTGTGTGTGTATGTCTGAAAATGGCATACTTACTTTACTCTATTGTATTATTTACTGGAACAGAAGGGATCGTTTTTTTTTTTAGTCCTGGTTACTCAACCAATCATTTTTTTATATATACTGCAAATAAGTCTGTTGGAAGAGCTGGATGACTTAGTTCTAAAAATGTAATTATGACATATATTACAAATATATTTGATAAACTATGACAATTTGACAATTTCTGTGGGGAGACTTAAGTGCTAAAGGACAGCTACGGATGATTCGTGTCAGATTACTATGAAGGATACAACAGCCAACTTCAAACACATTATTGGTGCCAATGATCATAGGTTTGGGTTCTGGATCTTCGCTGTCAGGAGTGATGTTATCTGGGTGACTGCAAAAAGAAGACTTATATCATCAAAAAGTCAGTAACACAATAAGCAAATTTTCCTACCATTTTAGAATTTGGGTTAATTTTAATTTACCTACATCGAGCTTAAAATATGTAAGTTATTTCTTCATCCAAGTGATTCATTTATCCTCTATGCTGGAGAAGGCTTGATTTTGAGTTAAAAAGAGCAACTGACATGGAAAGAATTCATAGGTATGTGTAGAAGGACCGCCTTTCTTTGTTTATTATACTTTTTAAATTAAAAGTCCAGAGGGCCTTCTCCAGGACAAGGTAAAAAAGATCCTGGCTATCCTTTTAGCCTGTTAAATTAGAATTAAAATCATGTCTAACTTGAGAATTTTCCATCCTTAATAATCATTTGAGATTGTGAAATATAAACAGATATTCACATAAAGTAATTATTTTACGTTATTAGTTAGCAGAAATATTTGGAAGAGAAAATGTTTGTGTTCTAGGAGGAGGAAGCCATTTTAAAATGGTGTTTTATCTCTGACAGTTGAGTTACTGCAGAATAGCTGTTGTTAATTGACTTACACAGAAGGTGCCAAATATATTTTAAATCCTAAGCATGCATTACGACGAATCAGTCTTTTTATGACAGTTAAATATTTTCCCAAGGTCTTTCCTACAAATTCCATACACTGTTGTTATAAATTAGGTATAAGCTTGCAATTCTTGCCAAAATTTTATCTAGAAAGACTTATAAATGTTTATGGAAATATTGTAGGTATTACAGTCTAGTTCACTAAGACATGTACATGTTCTAATATTTTACTTTTTTTATAAAGATAAAATATATAAAAATATATATTTAAAAATATATATACTATATAAATATATATATAAAAATATATATAAAGTTTAAAAACTGCCTCTAGGACCCCACATTTTTCAACAATAATTTTGGGTGTTATCTGTGCAACACACGTGAAAACATGTATCAGAGTTAAGTTCATGTGTTTGGTAATAGTGGTAACAAGTCAACCATAACCAAGAAATCCAACCAAAAAACTCCCTTCAGGGTGGTCAGCACAGCACTTGGAGGTTGGAGGTGCTCAGGAAATGTTTGCCTAAGGGATGGATGAGAAGGTGATACATAAAGGGGAGACATCAGAACCAGAGTCAGAGAATTCTAGTCAGCCACCACTGCACTCTCTCTCCTTGGACAAGTCTTCTCCCCCATCTGGTTTTTGGTTTCCTTGTTTACTTATGTTGAAAAAGACCCTTAATTTTCTCTAGCTCTAAAATAGTGGGCCTTCCAGATGTCAGTTATGAAAGGTTCTTAAAGACAGTTGAAATTAATGACAAACGTTACTTGTGGGGCTTAGTTCAGAGTATCTGTAGGAGTCTTACTCACGCGTTTATGATAAGGGCCTGTTCTTCTATGAGGTTACCTTCGCCGATCACTATTGGCCCAGCTTCCGCGATAATTCGTGCTTTAGGGTGGATCACTGTCCTGGGTCCTGTTAAGAATATTAATTGAGAAGACATTAGTGGTGGAGGCTATGTTTCCAACAGGAGGGTGGGGGGAGGAGGAGGGTGGGTGAGGCCGTTGGGAGGAACATTTTCTAAGTATGTGCCAGGCACCAAGCTAGGTACTTTGCAAATATTATCTCCTTGGCTATTATCATCAGTGGTTAGTGCCAACTCTCAAACCAAGGTGAGTGCAACAGCACAGGTGTTAGATCCAGACAGCTCTGGCCCAGCCTCCACGTGGAAGCTTCTGTGATCTCGGCGGTGAAATGGAGGTGCTGACGCCAGTCCTGGAAGGTTGCTGTTAGATGAGATGATGTTGGACATGCAGTGTGCGGCACATAGTTGGCAATAAAAATGAATTCCCTTCTTCCTTCCCTTCAGAAAGGTAAAGCTCTCTGCTTACAACATGGTGCTTTCTAATGCTACTGTACCACAGGATTAGCCTTTTTGTTAATGTGATTGAGAAAAAACACAGGTAGACAGAAGTAGGGATCTAACCTTAGCTTTGTTACTTTGTCACTATGCCTATCACAAGCACACCCACTGGAAGGAGGTAGAGCTTCTGCCATCTGGTCTAGAGATGATTTCAACCAGTTAAAGGCGAAACAGGGCCAGGCGCGGTGGCTCACACCTGTAATCCTAGCACTCTGGGAGGCCGAGGCGGGTGGATCACTCAAGGTCAGGAGTTCGAGATCAGCCTGAGCAAGAGTGAAATCCCATCTCTACTAAAAAATAGAAAGAAATGATCTGGACAACTAAAAAAATATATATATATAGAAAAAATTACCCGGGCATGGTGGCGCATGCCTGTAGTCCCAGCTACTCGGGAGGCTGAGGCAGAAAGGATTGCTTGAGCCCAGGAGTCTGAGGTTGCTGTGAGCTAGGCTGACGCCATGGCACTCACTCTAGCCTGGGCAACAAAGCGAGACTCTGTCTCAAAAAGAAAAAAGAAAGGCGAAACGGTTAAAGGGAGGCAGTGCAAGGGAGCCCAAGCTGATCACTGGAGTCCTCAGGCTGGTGCAGGCAGCCCTGAGGCGAGGGAGCAGCAAGCGGGGCAGCAGAGGTACCGCACCGCACCGCCGCCCAGCGCCCCGCCCTGGAATGCTAACACACTCCCTCGCCGGTTTATCCCCCACAGGCCTAGCGTTTGGTGACAATGAAGCTACTAATGAGAAGACATACCCTCCCTTTAGCCTCTCTCCAACACCCGGGCCACTCACCCCTCAATACCAGGGCTGCGTTTATTGGTAAGTAAGTGGAGAGGAAGTAATTGAAAATAAGGGAGGGTGGACAGAGTATTGATAGGAGGGGAGGGGGATTAGGAAGGTGATATTGTCTATTAAATTCAGTATTCGACTGTATAAATTGTTAATTGATTCAATAATCATTATCTGCCTGAGACAGGCAGGACGCGGTGCTGTATGTTATGCAGCAACAAGAATGAATGCATGCTATTCTCCCCAGGAGCTTGTCTTCCTGAAAACTGGGAATGCTTAATATACTCGCTCACAAGTGTAAAAAAATAAATAAGAAGGTGTTCTGGTGCCCAGAGATTTGGAAAGAACCTCAGTGTAGCTTATTCTTTTCCCTCACAAGGAAGAGCTGGGGGCTGGTAAAAAGCGTGGGGCCTATAGCAGGATGCACAGTCCAACATCCCAACATTCCTTAACAGGACACAAGGTCTAGCAAGAAAGAACACGACAGTGGCTTTGGTGTTTCTCAGGCAACTCTGCTCCCCGAATCTTCAGCTGCTAAAGTAAAATTTCCCAAGCAAGTTCTCCTATTCAGGACAGAAGATTTCAGGATACAAGATGGGCTCTCTGAGATTCCTGGGAAGCTTTTCAAGCTGACCATGAGAGCAAATGTGTGTGTCTTTTTGTCTTTGTTTAAAACAATACATAAGTATATATTTGCACATATACACACATACATATATATACAGATAAACATATATTTATTATTAAAAAAAATGATCATTACAAAAAATTCAAACACAGCAAAAAGTGAAAGATCTTTTTATGCTAATCTCACTGCCTAGAGGTAACTATTCTTAAAAGTTTAGGGTATATTACTCTTCCAGACTTAAGTACTGCTGTATACTTAAGATCTATAAATCTCACTATATATAAACTATACCTCATTGAAAAGTTTAAAAATAAATACAACGTGGAGAAAATATGCATTAAAAGCACGTACTTCTTTAAAACCAAGCAACAGTACTTATTAGTCTGCAATGGGCTTCTTTCATGGTGATTTTTCCATGTACGTATATCTAGACAGATATTCTTTTTAATGGCTGAAAAGTATCTCACGTCATATTAATATAGCATAATTTATTTCACCGATCCTTAATAATGGGCATTTGGAGAAGAGGTGCCAAATAATGCTGAAATGAGCACGGATTCTTTTGAAATGAGTAATTTCCACGTCTTCCAGCTGTGTGAACCACTTGAAATCTGTAGTTTGCACAATACCAGATTTACATTCTACTTCACAACATTCTGTGATAACGGGACACAATCTGCCTATTTTAGGTTCTTTGCAATTAAAGCCCCAGCTGGGCCCCCAGCCCTTGTCTAAAAAGTCTAGACTCTGGGCTCTATCACTCAAAGGTTATGTGCTTGCTCTCTCCAAAGCCTGTTTTCTCATCTATAAAAAGAGGAGCTCTGTAACAACCTACCTCATTAGGTTGAAATGTGGATTATATGGAATAATGTTTGAAAGGAGATCATGGAGTCTGGCCCAAAGTTCTTAAAAATGGGACGTTCATCACCATTTGCTGTTAAGAGCTAATAAATAACTTTTTCTTTTAAGAGACAGGGTCTCGCTCCGTCCCCCAGGCTGGAGTACCGTGGTGTGACCACAGCTCACTGTAATCTCAAACTCCTGGTCTCAAGTGATCCTCCTACTTCGGCCTCCCAAAGTGCTAGGACTACAGGTATGAGCCACCGGGCCCAGCCAATTTATTCATAAGAAGCAGAATAGCTAATTCTGCTCTGAAAAAAAGAATAAAAGGAACTGCTTTCCTTCTCTACTTGGGTATCAGGGTAATACCTCCTTTTAACCCAAGGGGAAAATTCCACACCTTATGATAGCGCAGTAGAAAGATTAGAAGTATTTTCCCTAACTAGCTTTAAAAATCTTGGACAGGAGGAAGAGATCGTCATGGCTGTGACAGAAAGCCGATCCTTTCCTATTGCTACGTAAGTAGCCAGAGGTGCTAGATATTCTGCTGGTTCTCAACCTGTAGCTTCTGACAACAAGCAAGACTTGTAAGGAGCTACCTGAGCTTGGATTAATAAGAGGAAGATACCACTGGGACCTCTGTGTTTCTCTAAAGTGTACTTTTGAAAACAATTGATATTTTCATTTTTCCCTCTCAAAAATGACTAAATAATACATATTTATTGTACATATTACATATATATATACACACACACACATATATATATATATATATATATATATATATATGAAGTGGAGAGGAAGTAATTGACTCTGAAAGTAAGGGAGGGTGGACAGAGTATTGACAGGAAGGAAGGGGGATTAGGCAAGAAATTCAAACCCCAAATGAGTAAGTTCAAAAAAAACTTTTTTTTTAGTCAGAGTCTCACTCTGTTGTCCAGACTGGAGTGCAGTGGTGTGATCAAGGCTCACTGTAACCTCAAACTCTTGGGGTCAAGTGATCCTCCCACCTTTGCATCCCGAGTATCTGGGACTATAGGCATGTGCCACTACACTAGGCTAAATTTTTTTTTTTTCTTTTTTTTGAGACAGAGTCTCGCTCTGTTGCCTGGGCTAGAGTGCCGTGGCATCAGCCTAGCTCACAGTGACCTCAAACTCCTGGGCTCAAGCAATCCTCCTGCCTCAGCCTCCCAGGTAGCTGGGACTACAGGCACGGGCCACCATGCCCGGCTAATTTTTTCTATTTTTAGTTGTTTGGCCAATTTCTTTCTATTTTTTTTAGTAGAGACAAGGTCTCACTCTTGTTCAGGCTGGTCTCGAACTCCTGAGCTCAAATGATCCGCCCCCTCGGCCTCCCAGAGTGCTAGGATTACAGGCGTGAGCCACCGTGCCCGGCCTAAATTTTTAATATTTTTGTAGAGATGGGATCTCGCTATGTTGCCCAGGCTGGTCTCCAACTCCTGGCCCTCAAGCGATCCTCCCACCTCAGCCTCCCAAAGTGATGGGATAACAGGCGTAAGTCACTGCAAGTGGCCAAATTTTTAAAAATTAAAATAACCCCAAGTCTCATAAGATGTCTTACATAATATTTAAAAATAATGCATCAGCTATTTTAATCAGGTGTTTTATCTTTTTAAACATTATTTTCGAAATCATTATTAATAAGTTTTTTAATAAGTAACTAGAAAACTGGTTGGAAATTTTGAGGGCCTTGCCGGGTAGGAAAAACACAGCAGCACTCAGGTGAGACCTGTGATTTAGACACCATCTCCACCTGCTGGCGGCAGTGACAAACTATAGGTCCTGGTGTTTTGGGGCTGAAATAAGAGTTTGAGAAACTATCAACTTTGAGTTGATAGTTGACAGCAAATGTCACAGCCAGTAATACACTGAACAGTTTCCTCAACCTGTTGCAGGTCTTTTTTGGGATAGACTAGAGAGGTTTGCACATGTGTACTTCAGGATATGTGGCTGCTAAGGTTTTGGCTTGGTGAACTTCTTAAAGGAATGTTGTGACTTCAGCCAGTGACACGGATAACCCGGCTTCATCTCTGCACGCTCTGCTGCTGGAGGCTGGGCAGCAGAAGGCCCCGATTCAGGCAGCATTAGAGACGGCACACTGAGAGGCGGCCACGATGTGCTCCACGCTTTTCTGCATGCCACGAGCACTTTTACCTAGATGGGGTCTGAATTCAAACCAAGTTTATGGGTCTTGAGGTTAAAGTGCTTTAAAAATAAAAATCTGTCACCATGGAAAAAAAATTTTTAAAAGCCCTGTTGTGAGCCTTGGAACTCTTTCTGGCAGGGCAGTTTGTGTATTTTCTTACTAAATGTGCTGAAACCCTATTTGGCTTATCTCCTTGTTTGGATAAATGTGTCTAGAGTTGGAGCTGCCTTACTGGCTGATGAATTATTTTTCTAAATGTTTGGCTGGGCTTGATGCAACATAGCCAGAAAGACATTCCTTGCATCAAATTTCCATTTCCCTCATTTGGTAAAGGACACTTTTCCTGTCGATCTTTGCCACAGAAAGCAATCTTTGTGTACCTTTCCGTGTGTCAATAAATAATTCAAAAAGCTATAAGCTCGCTCTTTTGAAAATTAAACAATTCCCTTGACCTGGAAGCTGAAGGACCTGGGAGAGTGCTTGACCTGCGATGATTTCTCAAGTCAAAGCCACCGTTCTGCCTTACTGAAAAAGATTGCTGCAATCAGAGGCAAGCTTTTGATCTGTATTAAAACTCTACGAGAGAGAATGAATAAGTAAGACAAAGTGCTTCCAGCACAGAGCTTTTCCATCGTGCCAAGTTCTTCCTTCACCTTATAAGTTCCGACCACGTCCTGTCCTAACGCCAGGAGGCTGCCTTTCACCCTTATGATGGACTACAGGACTGTGCTTCAAGGTACAGTTCTGAAATGTTCTTCGGTTCTCAAAATAAAGATTTATGAGAAATAATGCATGTCCTAGGATTCAAGGCAACCTGATTTAAAATAGGCTTGATGCTATGAAACCTTATTTACCCGAGTTATATTAACAAGAGAGCTGTTACTTTTCCCAAAGTCTGTTTCTGAGTAGCCTCTAATGAGAAGGTCAGGTTCCAGCAGAGCTTCAAGTCTAGGGTTTCTGGTTAAGGACTATACTTCCAAGCTTCTGGCTAGTTTCTCTGATAAACCAAATACCTGATTTTCCAGGAAAACAGATCAGGTTTAAAGTTCCACTAACCTGAAGCATAACAAAGGAAAACATTACTTTCTTCCCGAAATATTTCAGAATGGAATAATTTATAAAAGTATAAATGTCTAGAGGATGGAAAGTTACACAAAACATCCTGAAAAACCTATCAATTAAACTACACTTGAGTTTATTGCTATTAACCCAGAAAACAGAGTTTATTAAGTGCTCAAATCTCCATCTGCACAGCACAATGGAAAAAGACTTAAATCAATAATTCTGGTAACTAAGCAAAAACAACAATAAAAGCCCTAAAATGAAAAATAAAGCATGGTGGGAAGACTTGTAATCAGATAACTTATCTCTGCTCTGCTTTGATTTAACTTTATAATTACATCTCCCAGGAGCTTTTTAATCTGATATAGTACTTCAGAAAAATAATAGAAGCCAAAAGATTAGAGATACTTTATACCAAACATAACAATGACAGAAATGATTATCTAAATACCAATTCTGGAAAATTCCGGTATTTATATATAGAATTAAAGATAAACATGCATAACAAAAATGAGATAAGAACTGTGGAAGATAGAACACTGGGTAACTACAGTACTCTTCTGAATCTTTTCCTTAATTTTCAAAATTGAGTTGTTTCTGGGAAGCATTTGAGCAAATTTTCTTGTTTCAAAACACTGGGTCAAAAATAAATATAAAAAATATTAACTTGGACCCATTTTGTGATAAACTTCAAATCACTATAGATTTCTTTCTTAAAAAATTTATCACCACTTCTCACGCTGTAATATATATCACTGAAAATCTGTGTTGAAATATTATTTTAACTATTTAGAACTGTGTACTATCAACTAGTGGTCAAAAACTAGACAGCAAGTAGATTTTCTTTCTTTCTTGTTTATTTTTGGTAGAGACAGGGGTCTTACTATGTTGCCCAGGCTGGTCTCTAACTCCTGGGCTCAAACAATCCTCCCACCTCAGCCTCCCAAAGTGCTGCGACTGCAGATACCAGCTGGAAAGTAGATTTAAAACTGTATTTCCTTGTATAATTTCAACATGTTGGGAAGGCAGGAAGATTACAAGGATAAAGACTGGGGGAAAGCACAGAGTAGTAAAAGCCAGAGGGAGGGACAGGAAAATGAGTGCTGACTCCTAATACCCCCAAACCCTAATCCTAGGCAGTGGTCCTCCATTACTGGGAGCTCCCCTCCTTTCATAGGATAAAGGCTTTACTGTGCAGAAAGGAGCTATTCAAATCTGAAATACAGACACATGTATGCCTGCGTGTGTATTTATGTTTGTAGATATACCTATACTATTTACATACCTATTAAAGAGTAGATATTACATACTTATTGTTTAAAATGGGGAAGAAATAGAAATGCCAGGGAAAATTTACATAATTAACTACATTATTTTAGTCTTACTTTCCTTCTAATTACAGAATGTCTTGGAAAGTACTATGAGGTATCATTCCTAAAATCATGGCGCAAGCCATAAATGTAATGCAGTAAAATGATGAGTTAAAAATAATGCTGAAAGAGCATTTTGATAAATATGTGGCCCTCAGAATTTCTCCTTAAAAACAGTTTGCATGCGGTTCAGGTCATAGCAAAGACAAAGAGTTAACACAGCACCAAAAAGAAGCAGGGCCATTTTCTAAATTTCTAAATACTAGCCATTTAAAATAATCAAATAAATCAATCTGGCAAATTCTTAACAAGGTTCCATAATATTGGCCTATTGGGTTTTTTTTATTTTATTTATTTTTTTACTTATTATTTGCTGTACGTTTTGGAGTGTCCTAACTTCACTGGTTTTATAAGAGATTGTGCCTAAACTGGTGAGAGGCTTACCCTTATTAGGAAAAAAATGACATTACAGGTTTTCTTTTTTCTATTAAAGAAACGATTAATACAAGGAAACAGGACATATTTTCTCTCTGAAAGTGTAATAATTCACCGAAAGCTCTCCTCAGGTAGCACGCAGGTGACCTGCAGCTGCTGGTAAGGGTGAGCTCACACCAGGGAAGCTGCAAGGTACCATATCCAGGGAAAGCAAATGTGACTTTGGGAGACTTAGTCATGTTCAGATAAGTTGCCACGTGTTGAACTGTTCATTTGATTTAAATGTCAGATGAGATCTCTGCCAAGGCTACATCAATAAGATTTAATAGTACGAAGAGCTAACATTTACTGAGAGCTTATTACTCACAATGTTCACATTCTCTCTCAACATACCTAGGAGGTAGGTGCACCTATTTTGCATGTGACAGAAACTGCTAACTGCCATTCATATCCATTCTTCTCTTTTTCTTATGAATTGAACCCTTATTTCGTTAGAGGCAGCAACGGGACCACCTAAGACTACATCTCCCAACCTCCCCTGCAGCTCAATGTGTCCGTGACACTAAGTCCTACCAGGAGACACACAGAGAAGGGTTATGTAGAACTTTCAGGAAGTCTATTGAAAGAGTGCTGACTCACAACTGGGACACATGCCGTTTTGTCTCCACTCCTCCCCTTTCTCATCCAAGATGACTCTGGTGCTCTAGCCATCACTTCCTAGCCGACATGTCTGGAGCTCCATGCTAATCAGTCTTGAATTAATCTCTAAACTTTTTGTATGAAAGAATAAACTTTTGCATGTTTAAGCCACCACTACATGCAGCTGAACCTAATCCTACACATAGTTACAGAGATGGGAGAAATGAAAGCTACAGAGGTTAAGTAATATGTCCAGAGTAACCCAGCAAGTAACCCAGTAAGGAGCAAGGAGCGAGCTAGCCCAGGTCTGTTGACTCCATGGTCCACACTCTTAATGAAGCTCCACAAAGGCAGTGTCACTGTCTGCTGTGCCTACTGTTGTGTCCCTGGTGCTAGCAGAGCATCTGGCATGTCACAGGCACACAACAGACACCTCTCAAATAAATGAATGGCTTTGCCATCCTGCTTCATTAGTATTCCAGATAGGAGTTTAAACACAGCTTCCACAACACTATATTATTTCAGAAATTTTAAACGCATACGAGAAAATACATTATTTTGCCAATAAAATTAGGACATCGGTAAAATAAACACAGAAGACAATACCTAATTATAATATAAAGGGCTAAAATAGATTCAATCACATCGATTCTTGAGAAACAGTACTAATAAGCCATTTTCTTACCGATAGTTACATCTCCTCTGATTTCGCTTTCTACACATACAACTGCTCCAGGAGCAATCTTCACACTGTAGGAAGAAAAAGGTAACTCTCATCAAGGATAAGCTTAAAAATATTGTCAAGGAAGCTACCCTGACAGTGCAGTGAAAAACAGGTTAAACAAATCGATGGGAAAATGGAAAGTCAACTGTAAGAGAGCAAGGTTTTAATATAAACTTCTCAAGTGGCATGCCATCAGGCCAAAATCATATATGATGTACTATTAAAATGTTTGAGAAGAGAGTGTTAAATTTTTTCTTTTAATTTAATGCCAGCATTGTTTCTAAATAGCAAAAAGCTAAAAACAACCTAGAAATTCATCAGTAAGTGACTGTTAATAAATTATGGTATACTCTGGACTAATACACAGCCATCAGAAAGAATGAATAATCCCTTGCAAAGACTTTGGAATGATCTACAAGCTATACTGTTAAGTGAAAAAAGCAAAGCCAAAAAAATGGACAAATATGTAATATGCCGCTATTTTTGTAAACAGGAGGAAAAAGAACGTACATTCAAACTATTTAACAACCAGGAAAGTAAGATAGAAAATTAAAATTTACAAATACTCCTATTTATTCTCTAACTATATACACGTATAATATAATTGTTTACCAAGTGATATAAATTGTAGTACAAATTGTTCAAGACTAATAACTTCTATATAATTTATTGATGCTTTCTGATATCCTGCTGTGATTTTTTATTTGATTTGTACCTACCTAAAAGCTGCTCCTAGCTGAGCCAGAGGGTGACATGAGGACCTGCATCAATGACAACCCCATTAAAGCAACAGTTACTGGAAAACTTGTTTTCATTAAGAAAAGAATTTTTCCTAATAGCAGTGGTATTCATGGTGTTATATGTGATCTCAGCTTCTATGAAATAACATTTTAGATATTTTATCTTCATAATTCTCTCTGAATTTTTCAAAATTTTGTAGCTGTTCATTGCTAATATACAGAAATATAACAATTTTGTATATTGACCTTATATCTTGAGACCATGCTAAATGCACTTAGTTCAAGTAGCTTTTTTGTAGATTCTTTAGAATTTTCTACATAAACAATTATGTTGTCTGTGAATAGAGACAGTTTTATTTCTTCTATTCTAATCTGTATGTTTATTATTTTTTTCTTGCCTTACTGCTTTGGTTTAGAATTCTAATACAGTATTAAACAGGAGTCATGAGAGCAGACATCCTTGCTTTGTCCCCAATATTAGCAGAAAGCATTCTAGTCCCGTAAGATCAATAAAATCCTGGAAACTATCTTTTAAGCCATGAATGTTACATTTTAAGTAAATTATTAAAACCTGGTATGTGAAACAGTTGAAGCTTTGTTGACCAAAATATTGCTGTCTTGATTTAGAATTTTTCCAACAAGTTGTTTTCTCATTTGAGTAAATATATTCTGCAACCAGCAAGGCCTGGAAATTTAGATTGCAATGATTTGCTCTTATCAATTAATTTTTTCTAAGGTTCTATCATGTGCATGAAAATGCTTATTTTTAACTTAGATAAAAAATTAATGATACTTTCTATTTGTGTTCCATGCATTTTTGACACTTTTGATAAAAAAATTACTGTAAGATTTTTTTTCAAATGCTTTACTGTGAAATAGATTCATAATGTTCTTTTAATTGTATACTTCTTGATGGTTGATGATTGCCTGAATATTCAATTAAAGCTATCTCTTTAATGACAGATAATAAGCGAATAATACCAGGTGCCTCCAGAGAGGGGAGCAGGGCAGTAGGTGCACAAGGGTAGATGGAAGATTTTTTCCATTATATACCATTTTTTAATTGTTTGCATTTTGAACCATACAAACATATTTCCTATTCGGAAACTAAATATTATAAATAAAGTAGAAAAAAGTAGATGGATAAATAAATACAATTTTCTTAAGACCAGGACCAAAAGAGGTCCTGTGTACATTTCTGTAATCAGGGTGATTTTTCTATTGTTGAATCTTTATCTCCCTTTCTTTAAAATGTCCCCCTCAAATCATGATCCCTACCAGTGCCTTCCTCCTCTAACTATACTTATTTTATCTACTTTAAATACTTTCTAATAACTCTTAAATATCATTTAATAATTTTTGGACTCCTTAGTTTCCCTTCAGGATTGCTTTTTCCTAATACATGCCGATGGGCGCTGAAAAAGAAAAAGAAAAAAAAGATTGGTTTTTCCATTCTTTCAATCATTTCTCCCACTGCATCAGCAACAACTGTCTTTAACCAAGGACAAAATTATTACCTATTACTATCACTTCTCATTACTTCCAATCTTCAAATAATCTGCTATCACAAATATAACCCTATCACGGCATATTCACGACATCAATGACAGCCATTCATTTCTCTGTGTTGTATTACACCCAAATGCTTGATATTATATAAGCAGAAACACAGTCAATATAATTAAAAAAATGAAAGATTGTGCTATGAAATAAATATGAATACATTACTTAGAATCAGTATGCTTATACTGTGGCCTATTTGTTATTTCATGTAGTTTGTTGTGGGTGACAAGATGTTTTTGCTTTTCCACTTGTAATAGCTACTCAATGATGATACAGATGTAATTTAACTGAGACATCTGTATGTTTCTGGTGGCAATGCCAGGACACCTCTTTTAAAATACTGTATATCAATATGCATCAGTAATCATAAAAATATTGACAATATTCCACTCTGGAATCTTATCAACAAGAAATAATTCAAGGCTGGCGCAGGAGCTCATAATCCTAGCATGTTGGGAGGCTGAGACTGGAGGACAGCTTGAGGCCAGGAGTTGGAGGTTGCAGTGAGCTATGATAACACCACTGCATTCTAGCCCAGGCAACAGAGCGAGACCCTGTCTCAAAAACAAACAAATAAAACGTATTAAACAGAAAAAATGAATAATTCCTGGGTCTATCTTCAAGAAATGGTTGCAAGATCAGACACAGCTACTCTATTTCCATCATTTTGTCAGGAAATGACTTCTACAAGGCATAAATTAATGAAATCCTACCAATGACCCTTCTGGGTTACATGGTCCATCAAGAGTCATTTTGCTGAAGTCACGAAAATATGTAACCTTCGTACTGAGTCAGACAAGAAAGAAAAACTTTAGTACAACGGAGCAGAATAACAAAGCAGAAAATCACTTGGTTCGACCCTCTCATTTTATAGATGAGGGAACCAAAATTCAGAGACTAGAAATTTCTTAAAGCAAAGTTCATTCCTGGGGCATCACTGTCCTGAAATCAATCATCTCTTGTTAGTTCAAAGTTTCCTGAAAACATCTCATCACTCTAGATATTTTTCCTGTGATAACGGAATGATGCTATCCTTGAATGTACCATCATTTGTAAATGCCATTTCTCTGATACTTTTCATTTCAGTGGGTTTTTGGGTTAAAATAGGCAATTTTATTAAGCCTCGGTCACATAAGTTAGCCTCTCTAAAATGTCTCTTGTTTTAGACCTTATTTTTTCATTGCAATTTTCCATTCCCTCAGGCTCTTCATTTTGAAAAGACCATCTCAACATTTAACTTGACCTGGGCAACAGACTAGGAAAGACTCACACGTGCCCTCTGCCGTCAGTTTTATGCCCAAAGGAGCAATCTCCCAGGTAGTGTCTGTGTCACAATCAGCACACTTCTCAGTGAGGCGGAGATAATTCCCAACTAGACCAAACTAAACTGTGGTTCCGACATCTCCGCGTGGACCCCACTGCACCTCGAAGCAGGGAGCAGACAGCTGGGAGGAGAAGGGTTCACTTCTGACCTATTAAAATATTACCAATACCTTCATCTTCACTGTATGTTACTACATATTGTACATAATGTTTATAATACATCTGTTCCTGTTTAGCTGATGAAAACAGATTACAGATTGCCTGCTTAAACAGAAGAAAAACCTAAATTTGAATTTATGGCATCATAAACGATGTTGGTTTTCTTTGTCAAATAGAGTCAGCACCGAGGCGGGAGGACTGCTTGAATCCTGGAGTTGGAGACCAGCCTGAGAGTGAGACCCCTGTCTCTACAAAAGAATTGTTTAAAAAAATTAGCCAGGCCTGGTGGTGCGCGCCTCTGGTCCGAGCTACTCGGCTGAGGCAGGAGGATCGCTTGAGCTCAGGAGAATGAGGTTGCAGTGAGCTATGATCACACCACTGCATACTAGCCTGGGCGACAGAGCAAGACCGTCTCTTAGAAAAAAAGAAGAAAAAGAAAAGCCAGCAGAGGGTGCTCAACACCGCCTTCCTTGTGTACTTCTCTCATCCCGGCCTTTTCTTTCCACCAACAGTCCCCAGAGACCAAGACTGCTGGACAAGAAGCCACAGTTCCTGACCTCACACCGGGCAGAACATGACAGTTCTAGGGTAGGCGCGGCCCCCTTTTGTGACGAACGACCTGCATCAGTTTACACACGTCGCCCACGAGAGATAAGAGCGGACCGCGGCGCGGCCAGCACTGGCGTGGGTGTCTCGCACACCCAGCAGAGAATCCAGCGCAGGCCATCGCGCACAGCGCGCCAAGGACCGCGGACCCAGGGCTAGAAGGGGCGCGGCCTCCCGGTGGGCCCCCAGGAAGGGGCCGACGTCATTCTTTCCCCGCAGCCTCGTGCGGTGACCCCTTCTGCGCAGGCGTGTGCGGAGGAAGGACGGCGACAAGGAAGAACAAAAACCTTCCAGGCACCGATTCCGCGTCCCTTCTCAGCCCTCCCCACCCCCACTCTGTCGCCTCCTCCCTCAGCGGACTCCTGGTCTGGGCTTTAGGTACCATCAGCCCGAGAGCCCGGGATTAGAAACCCTCTCAGTCCCCACCATTGGCGACCAGGAACCGGTTCCAGCCCTGTGGAGAATAGAGAACAGGCGTTTCTCAAGCAGCAGACCCACCTCTTCTGAGTCTTCTCCGCCATGGTACCGCCCGGTCTCCAATGGGAGCCGAGATCGACACCGCGGCCTGGATAGAGCGATGATTTCTATACGCGACTGGAAAGCCTGGCAGGGTGGGGGGGCGGAGCCTCCGTGGGGGCCGGGCCCTTGGGGGCGTGGCCCGCGAGCGGAGTGGTGGGAGGCTCGCGGCCGCTCCAGTTTATCTGTTCCTGGTGCGTGCAGGTTGCTGTGCGTGACCACCCGCAGATTTCAGTCCTGTCCAGGGGTCCATAGACCAGAATTTAAAACAGCTGTTTGTCGCAAGTCAAAGTATATCATTATGACTTCCTTTTACCCTCTCCCTTCGGTACTCGTGATCCCGCCCTGCTGAGGTTCCTTCGACCTCCCGGATGTCCCTTTTCAGCCTCTGCCTCCCTCTATACGTCAGGGCTCCTCCTGCTAGGCCCTGTCCCTTTTCTCCTGTATGGGCTCATCCTTCCCACAGGTTAAGTGCCCTCCACCTGTTTGCTTTCTCTCAAATTAATATCTCCAGTTCTGCCCTCTCTGCCGAGCTTCACACTGATACTCGGTTGACTACTTGACGTCTCCGCTTGGATGCCTCAAAGTCTTACCTAAACTGTCCAGAACAGAGCTTTCCATTAATGCCCAAGCCCTCCTAACCAGGTGCTCCTTCGAGCCCCATTTCAGTAAAATAATCTACCATTTGCCCAGTCGCTCAAGCCGGACACTCGGGAGTCATCCCTGGGACTCCTCACCGCTGCACACAATAATTGACCTGCAAGTTTTGCCGGTTCTAGCTCTAGGGCCTCAGCCTGCCACTTTACACTGTAACTCCACCATGACTCTAGCCTGATCCCAGCCACCATGTCTCACCCCTGTTCGCTGCTCCTTTGATCTTTGACCTCTAAAATAACGCCCCCATCCTCCAGCCCAGAACCCCAATGCAAGTCATTCTCTTGTAGTCAGAATCATCCTTTAAAAGCCAAATCCAATTATTTCCCATTCCTCTTAAAATCCAAAGTACTTACATAACCTATTTCTGGGCTAGATCCAGTTGACTGAATATATAGCGTGTTGTGTGCACGGCACTGTTCTATGTGCTGGGCATATAGCAGTAAACAAAGTCCTTCACTTATAGGGGTCACATCGTAGTAGGGGACAGGCAATAAATGAATGGAGAAATAGATATATAAGGGTTGCTGATATGAAAAAAGAAAGCATAAGGAAGGGAGTGGTCGTGAGGAAGGGAAACCTTGGTTTTTGCTTTAAGAACTTTCCTCCGTCCTGTTCACATTCCTGTTCCCCCTCCCCGGTCCAGGGAGTTGTCCGTCCACAACTGGAAAATGAGATTTTTCATTAACTTAGTGAAGAAAATATGACAGTATGATGCCTGGAAAGGCAAATAATGTCCTATGTAAGCTAAACTTTTGAAAGCAATGTTTTTAGTAGATGTCATTATTAATATAACACCAAAATGTGTTTTGGTTTCCATAGTGCAGTTATCTTTATCAGAAAGCCAACTTTTATACTGCTTATCTCCTATGCTTTTGTTTGCCTTTTCCTCACCCAGGCCCTCTGAAACCAAATAAAAAGCCCAGAGAGAGTCTGGTTGAGATTTCTTCTTCTTTGAGCAGTTAAGGACTCTGGAAGGGACAGTATCTCTTGTCCTAGTTCCTCATGGATTGGCCTCAGCTGTTCTTCATCCATCCTGTGTCACTTTATCAGGGGGCTGCGTTTCCTTTTGCACTTCTATTTAATTATCTCTGCAGGAAGGATTCATTTTCCACTTGTGCCAGGTAGGCTGGATGGCTGATTTTGCTCTTACATCTAGAAATACTACAGGAGGGCAAAAAGCACGGAGTGGACTACAGAGGTGAAGGCCACATGTTAATTACACTTATTTTAAACTTAGTATCTCTGCTGCTGATTATTGATTGCTTGGTAATGATTATGTATAATAGAATAAGACTGAACTGGAAATTGACATCATGTCTGCATGGACTCAAAGTTTGATAGGTTCACATTAAATGGCAAATGGGGATTGCTTGAGGTCAGGAGTTTGAGACCAGCTGGGCAACATAACAAGACTCCATCTCTACAAAAAAATTAAAAAATTCGCTGGGTGTGGTGGTGCATGCCTGTAATCTCAGGTACTTGGGAAGTTGAGGCAGGAAGATCACTTGAGGCCAGGAGTTTGAGGCTGTAGTGAGCTATGATTGGGCCACTGCGCTCTAGCCAGGGTGAAAGAGCAAGACCCTGCCTCTAAAAAAACAAAAAAAAGGCAAAGAAAAAAAAAAAGGCAAACTGATGAAAATAAACTCCAGGGAGAGATGATTGTTACAATGGTACAGGAACTCCCCAAGTGGGTACGTCTATGCCAACTATATATCCCATATATTCTCGAATAGTCCTGATTTCATGGAATTTTATCATTTTCAATAAAAAATTAAGTTTTATATAAATTTACATCAATATGAGTTATATTTATAACTAAATGTAATTTTTTAAATCCCTTTGTATGATTTCTCAGAGAAATAAGTCAAATGAATCTTGTTAGATTAGCTATATCTCAGTTTGGGCTTCAAAAATTATTGTTACTAGAAATTTGATAACTTGATTATAATTTTTTGTAGCATCAAATAACCTCAATACATTAGAGACAGTCCCTATTTTTAAAAAGGTTTTGTGGAATATCCTTTTGTAAAGGGAAAATCTGTTGCTAGAGAGCCACTTCCTTGTAATTCACTTATTTGGAGAATTAGGGTTTTTTATATATTGGGGCTTCTTAAATAAAATCTAGCTGTATCTAACAATCAGTTAGGATTGCTGAGTTTAATTAAACTGTGGCTTGTTATCACATGTTTACAATTGGCTGACTCCCTTACCTTCATTTATGGGAGTAGGGGAATAGTTGCAAAGAAGTTTCCTATTGAGAAAGAATCACAAAACAAATGGAAAAATAAGGGTTAATCCCCATGGAGTTACTATAGGGTTAAGATTGTTCACTTTGGATTCAGCCTGGTGAGTCCTGACTCCCTCACTAAACAGAGTGTCCCTGTGTATGTGAATAAACTTCCTTTGAAGTTCCCTGTCTTGATCTGTCACATGGAGACAGTAATGCCTATCTTATGGGGTTATTTTAAGGATTAAATAAAGATATTTCTTGTAAAGGATCATTAGCACAATGCCTAGAATGAAGGAAGCAATCGATAAATCATACATCGTACATTGTACAGGTGTAGACATTTTAATGTTTATAGATCCTCTCTGGGTGGGAGGGTTGCTCAAGCTTCCACTCCTGCTGTGTGAGGACTTTAACACATGAGCTGCCTTGTGAGTTGTATTTAACTCACGCTAGTTTTGAGCCCGAGGCCTCGTGAAGCATATGTAACTCACACGTCTTTACCTTGGGAGTTGCGTGCACTGTTTTCAAGTTGCATATAACTCGCGCACAGAAAACAATAAAAAAATAACAAATTTTTCATTAAATTAGAAACGATCACTTTGTTTTCAAAGTTTTTATTTCATTTTTGTAATAAAACACTATGGCCCTAAGGAAAAAAATTTTCTGGTGTGGCAGTCAATGTGTTAAGTGTTCCCTTTTATTTTCCTGTAACAGGGAAACGAAGGCTTGGACCGCAGTGTTCATTGGGGTGTTGTTGAGGGGAGTCACGCCAAACATAGGCTAAAAGAAAAGCGCAGGAATAGCCCAGGGCTTTTGGGTACTAATAAAGCCACGCACACCGAAGTGCCTACTGCTGTCCCCCCAGAAAGAAAGTGGTTCTCACCAACCTGTGCCTGGCTCTGTGCCCTGGAGCCCTGATACACCTTCCCCGTGTGATGGGGTTTCCGGGTTCTGAGTTGGTAGAGAAATCTAGGCCTCCCTGACTCAGTTTCCCTGTCACTGACCAGTCAGTCCCTGTTTCACACTTTTTCTGACTGCTCCATTCAGCTTTATTAATTTGGCACCAATTAAAAAACCAAACAAACCTCCATATAATGCAGAAAAAAGAATGTGAACACTCTCCCAGGCCTCCCTCTGCAGATCCTCATGCTTCTGAGGGAGGCATGATCCACACACCACTTGATCCATATGGGTGTTTTATAACAATAAAAAAACAAAACAAAACACTGCTCTTTTCCTGCCTGTCTGTCTGAGGATCGACTACTATGGTGAAGCAGCTATTGGGACCGGGAAGTTCATAATCAACCAGCTACCTCAGTGGGAACAAATGGTCATGGGCATCCTTCACCCTGGAAAGGCAACAGGACTAAGAAAGAAATTTGGGGAAAATCAGCCAAATGTACAAGACCACACCAGATGTCATATTTGTATTTGGATTCTGACCCTGTCTTGGAGGTGGCAAGACAACTGGCAAGATTTATGATTCCTTGATTTAGAGAAAGAAAAATGAACCCAAGCGTAGACGTGCAAGACATGGCCTGTAGGGGAAGGAAAAGACCTTGAGAAAACGGGGGAAGGAACACGAAGACACGATGAAGAGAGTCAGGAGGCCCCCAAAGGCCAGTGCTGGTGCTGGCAAAAAGGCGTAGAGATGTTGCAGTGACTTTATCTGCAGCGACTGTGCAGATTTTTCACAAGAGGATTAATAAACTATAAAGACTTTTTTTTAAAAAAGCCATAACACTAACTCATGAGATCTTAACAGTGTGCTCTCCAGGATGAAGGGTAGATGGAAAGATTTTCTATTTGGGGTTTCAAACACTTATTGAAGGGAGCATTGAGTCTTTTTCTCCCTCACTCTCTGGAAGCTTCAGGGCAGGACAGCCTTGTGGAAAGGAAAGGAGTTCATCCGTTTTCACGAGAGGATGTCTGGAGAGCTCTACTAGATCCTTCACGCTAGGCTCACATCACTGTCAGGCAGACAACACACCAGTCCATTTCAAAGATGTCCCTGCTACCAAGCCTTCCAGGGTCACCAAGGGCGGGTGTTATAATACCTTGGGCAGGAATCACCTGAATGGTGGGTGTCAAAGAGAGAGAGGTTCCCATGGTCACTAAGGCCAGTACCAAGATTTTTCTCCAGAGGTAAAGTTTACAAACTGACCCTGGCTCATTCTTCCATGAGTCTTTCCTTCAGAAGAACAGCAAGAAAGTCTCAGAGAGCTAACAACATGGCGCCATTAGGTGTTCTGTGGGGCCTACTTCGATTGGGTTCCTGGAATGACATCTGAAGTGACTCATTTGTCATATTATGCTAAGTTATTTTCACCGTGCTGTCCTTTCTCCTGCAGGTACCTCTTCCTCCTGGCTGGGGGAGGTGCCCTGGCCTTGGCTGCCATGGGTCCCTACGCGACACTTGTCTTCATCCCTGCTCTCTGCGCCGTGGCTCTCCTCTGCTCCCTCGGCCCACAGGAAGTCCACAGGTGGGCTTTCTTCTTCCAGATGAGCTGGCAGACCCTGTGTCACCTGGGGCTGCACTACACGGAGTATTATCTGCAAGAGCCCCCTTCCATGAGGTAACGAGGCCTGTTGGCTTGGTTGTGTTGAGCCGACCAGGGGTTTGCTTCTACCATAGTGGCGGTGGAGAGAACTTGGGTGGGTGGGTGTTGAGTTTGAACCCTAATTCTTCCACATTTGAGCAGTGTGACCTTGAGCAAGTCCTTTCACCGCTCTCTGACTCAGTTTCTTTTTCTGGGAAAAAAATAAGGGGGTAACGATACCTATCTTGCCAGACTGTTGTGAATGTTGGAAAGAACATTAAATGTGACTCTGCGACTATTCATTGCTACCACGTGTTGCCTGCACAACAGGGTGTCTGGCACTTAGCTGGGATTGTCATTGTGCCTGAGAGGGAGGGTGAGGCAGGAGACCCTTTTGGCTGCCACAGAGATGGGCAGCTGCTGTGTCAGAGTTTTATCTTCATTCAGACTCAGCTGTTCCCGTCCTTCTGGAACACTGGCAGTCACCCCATCTAGAAAACAAAAATCAAGAGCTAATTACAGTCTAGGGAAGTGTTGTCATGAGTCACGGAGGTCACCAAGATTAGGGGGAAACACATCTTTATGATCTTGAGGCCTAATGTTCCTGGCATCTCTGGCTAGCACAGTTGGCATGGGTCCATGGTCACGCAGAGAACAAAGGCTTGGGACCGTGCTAGATGGGTCACCTGTCCGGTTCTAGCCTGCCATTGGCTCACCTGCTTTGCCATCCCGACCGCACCCAGAGTCCTTTTCTTTTTTTATTATGACTGTTTTCACCAAAGGCTTCAGCCTTGCTTCTCTGAGGACGAGGCAAGATGGCAGGTGGGTGGGGCGTGGGAGGTAAGGAACGGGATGCGGTGAATCAGGATTTCAGCAGGAACCGGGGCCTGATGCAGCTGGAAGGGCAAGTTGTGCAGGATCCGGCTGGGCGGGAGGAAGGCTGACCCAGGCCTGCCATGGGGAGGGTGTTAGTCAGCGAGGGCTGCCACGGCACAGCACCACAGGCTGGGTGGCTTGAACAGCAGGAACTCATCTCCTCGCGCCTCTGGAGGCTGGAAGTCCAAGATGAAGGGTGCAGTTCCGAGGCCTCTCTCCTTGGCTTGTAGCTGGCCATCTTCTCCCTGTGTCTTCACAGGGTCTTCCCTCCCTGCCTGTCTGTGCCCTGATCTCTTCGTGTAAGACACCAGTCATATGAGATTAGGGCCCACCCCTATGGCCTCATTTTGATCACCTCTGTGAAGGCCCTGTCTCCAAATACAGGCACACTCTGAGGGACCGGGTGTTAGATTTTTAACATATGAATTTTGGGGGGGACACATTCAGCCCCTAACAGAAGATGAGTTAGCAGGGGTTGGTGGCATTTGGAGCCTGCCTTGCTTTCTGTTAGGATAAGTCAAGCGAGGCGGTCAGTTTTCCTTACATCTTCAGACACGCAGACAGAAACAGCAGTGGGTGGGGAGCAGCGCTGTTTTCTCTCCACAGGACGGCGTTCCTGCTTGCAGAGTGTGTCACTGTGATTTCCATTCATCGTCCTCAGTAATCTTGCCAGCAGCATCTTCGATGGTGAAGCAGTAAGAGTTCAGGGGATTGGTTAAGAACACTCCTCGAATTGCTAGTGACTCAGCAGACACCCTCATCCGTTCCTCAGCACAGGCAGAATCTTGCAGGCAGGGTCTGGTTCATATTTAAAATCTTCAACTCCCTATGATCTTTTCATTACTCAGTTTTTGTCTCCTCTGTGGCAAACTTTTCCCAAGTCCCTGATTCCAATCTTCATAAGCCACTCTTGGAAATATTAGGATCCAATATTTCCCGACAGTATTCCTTGTCATTCTTTTTTTTTTTTTTTTTGAGACAGAATCTCACTCTGTTGCCCTGGCTAGAGTGAGTGCGGTGGCGTCAGCCTAGCTCACAGCAACCTCAGACTCCTGGGCTCAAGCGATCCTCCTGCCTCAGCCTCCCGAATAGCTGGGACTACAGGCATGCGCCACCATGTCCAGCTAATTTTTTCTATATATTTTTAGCTGTCCAATTAATTTCTTTCTATTTTTGGTAGAGACGGGGTTTCGCTCTTGCTCAGGCTGGTCTTGAACTCCTGAGCTCAAACGATCTGCCCGCCTCGGCCTCCCAGAGTGCTAGGATTACAGGCGTGAG
>CAUYSK010035323.1:0-13834 GCA_963575035.1 Avahi laniger | reverse complement strand
CAGGGCAGTGCGGAGGGGACAGGGCAGTGCGGAGGGGCGGGACAGTGCAGAGGGGCGGGGGCAGTGCTGAGGGGGTGGGGCAGCATGGAGGGGGTGGGGCAGCACGGAGGGGGCGGGGCAGCATGGAGGGGACAGGGCAGTGCTGAGGGGGTGGGGCAGCAGGGAGGGGGCGGGGCAGCATGGAGGGGACAGGGCAGTGCGGAGGGGCGGGGCAGTGCAGAGGGGCGGGGCAGCATGGAGGGGGCGGGGCAGCATGGAGGGGGCGGGGGCAGTGCAGAGGGGCAGGGCAGCATGGAGGGGGTGGGGCAGTGCAGAAGGGCGGGGCAGCATGGAGGGGGCGGGGCAGTGCTGAGGGGGTGGGGCAGCATGGAGGGGGCGGGGCAGCACAGAGGGGCGGGGCAGCATGGAGGGGGCGGGGGCAGTGGCTCCTCTGCCAAAAGCAGGAGGTGGAGCCTGGTAGGGGCCCTGCCCAGCAGTGCCCTCCAGCAGCATCTCGCTGGGGGCTCCCCTAGATCCGCACAAGGGTGTGGCCACCTGTCCTCCCTGGAGCACACGGCCGGCTCCAGAGGGCCCCAACCCCCACCAGCCGCTACGGTGCCCTGCACAGCAGCCTGGCAGGTCCCCTGAGCCCACAGACATGGTGCCCTGAGGGGAAGGGCTCTCAAGCCTTCCTGCTGAGGCCGCTGAGGCCTGGGGAGCCGAGACCACCCTGGGCCCAGCCAGCCCCGCTGCCCCGGGGGGTGCAGGGGAGGGTCCTTGCAAGGCCTCGGCCGGGGCAAACAGGGCGGCATCTTTCCATGGATGAGGAGGCACTTGGAGCACTGCTGTGGGCCGAGCACGCAGCGCATGGGCCAGCAGGACCTGTCTCCCGCAGGTGCCCAGGAGGAGGGTATCTTGGGTGCTGTGGCTGACGGGGAGCAGATTTGGGCTGAGCTGAGTCCCCATTGGATGTCAAAGTGGCCCGAGCAAGGAGGCCGCGAGCCCGGCAGTGCGCAGGCTGAGGGAGCAGCTGTCCCCAGGCGTGTCTGTGGCATTCACGTGTTTAGAGCTGGTGTGGACGGTGGACGTCCCCTAACGCCACCGAAACCGAGGGCCAGTTGACAGGGGCAGGGCCCAGCTCCCCCATCCCAGCCATGGCCACCTCTGGCTCTGAGGTCCTGGCCTCCTCGGCCCGCAAGGGTTGGGCCGGGCCACAGGGAGGGGTGGGAGGCACAGAGCCAGGAGAGGCAAGTGCCCCCCCCCCACCGTGCTGACTGCAGCGTGTGCTCCAGGCCACGGGGCCACAGGACGTGGGGTGCTCCCCCCATGCCAGCCAGGCTTATGTGGCCAGTGAGCCCAGCGAGGGCAGAGCTCACTGCCCGGTCGCGGCAGTCCCGAGTGCCAGGGTCGTTCGAGGGCCTCTTCTTGTTGGCCAAGTGGCCATTCCTGTCCCCTCAGCACCCAGCAGAGCCAGCAGAAAGTGGTCAGTGACTGAGACCCCAGCTGGGCCCCTGCTGCCCACCCTGCCTGGCCTGGCAGCCTGGGGACCCCAGGGGAAAGGCACAGGGTGGGGGACGGAGCCTTCCCAGGAGTGCCCCTCTGGCCTCTGCCCCACCATGCCCCCCGGCATAAGCACCCCAGCTCCAGGCCCCGCCCTACCTGCTGCTGCCTGGTCACAGGACAGCTGACTGCCAGGACGGCCTCCTGAGTGCCACCGCGGGCTCTCTGCTTCCCCCAGGCCGCTATGTGCACCATGGCAGAGGAGCTTAAAGCTCTCCAGGGCCAGTTTGAGGGAGCCATTGCCACCCACCAGAGGGAGGCAGCGGCTCTGAGCCAGAGTGTGCGGGATGTGGCAGCCGAGAGAAGCGAGGTGGAGAGAGAGGTGAGGGGGAGCAGAGGAGGGGAGCTTGGGGGCTGGGCCCATGCGGAGGTGCGGGGGGCTGGGAGGGAGAGGAGAGCGTGGAGTGCCCGGAGGAGGGAGGGCGGGGCTGGGAGGGGCACATGGCTGCACAGGCCACGGGGTGCCCCACCGAGGCACCAACCAGAGACGGTGCTCTCAGACCGGTGAGATGGTGCCCGGCCCCTGCCAGCAGCTGGGCAAAGCTGACACCTCGTTTGAGGTGAAAAGAAGGGTCATGTCTAAGCTTCGAAAGTGATGCATTTGGCTTTGGAGGAGAAAGTGGGCTGGACCTGATTCTGGGTCCTGGCCGGATGGGGCGGGAGCTGCCTGTGGGCTGTGGGGCTTTGGTGGGCGGGGGTGGGCCCCACTTTGTCCTGGGAGGGTCACGGCACACCTGCCGCTCTCAGCGCCGTGGGGGGTTGCAGCCGCCTCTGGGAGGGCAGCGAGGAAGGGTTGGCCGGAACCACTGCGCCAGTCCAGCCCTCTCGATCCACACACAGCCGAGAAAATCGCGTCAGGGAGGCCCCGGCTCAGGGGACACCTGTGCCCCCAGCAGCGGACGTGGCCCTTGCACAACGGCTCCCAGGCCTTCCCGAGAGGCAGGCGCGACCTGGGGGGCAGGGTGGAGCCCAAGCCTCCGCGGGCGGAGAGACCCCCATCTGACAAGTTGTGGGAAGACCAGGCTCTCCCACCAGCACGAGCAGGGACCCACCCCAGGTTTGGGCACGGGGTGGAGAGGGGCTGGATTTGGGGTGCCGAGGGCAGGATCAGGTGTAGAAGTGGGGGTTTTAGTGGGTTTTCAGGGGTGGCCTGAAAAAGGTTGACGCGAGGCCCAGGAGCCACAGGACGTGGCGTGGGTGTGGTGGATCAGCGGGCAGGCGGGCTGTGGGGGTTCTGAGAAGATGGGCCAGGACGGGCAGACCAGGCAGGGGGCTGGGCTGGGGCAGGGGATGGTCAGCAGAGCCCCAGGGGGCCCTCCGGGGCAAGGAGGCCTCGCGCACCCCCCGGGCTGTGTGCCGGGGCTGGCAGGCGGGCGTTGACCTGGCCCTGGTGCGATCGGCTGCACACACGAGACCCCTGAGGCCAGGCCACGGCCGGCAGGGGCAGAGTGGGGAGGGGGCTGGGCCCTCCCAGGCACCCCGAGCAGCAGGCGGGGCGCCTGGAGAGGAAGAAGAACATGATTTAACGTGACGGGCTGTTTACGTTGGCCCCAGAGAGAAAAGTCTCCTTTCAACAGATTTCAAAGTCAGGCCGGTCGCGACCACACGGGGGACAGACGAGGTTTCCAAACGGGGCAGCGGGGCGGGCCAGAGGCCGGGCCTTTGTTTTTAGGGATGAGGGAGAAGCACAGGCCTCCTGAGAAGTTCGGGTTCTCTGAGAGGCAGGGTCAGAGAGGGAGTGGGGTCCCCAGAAGGGAGAGCAGCACCCTGAAAGGAAGGGAGGCCGTGGGAGGCTGTGCGGCCGGGCTGTGGGTCACAAGGGCAGGGAAGCAGCAGAGCCCTCCCAGCTGCCAGCCTGGCGCAAGGTCGTCATGGAAACCGTGCATTCTCACAACCCTTAAGTGTCTCTTGCAGCCCTGCCTGAGATCCACACGTGTGTGTGCATACACATACATGAGCCACGTGTGGACACGCCATGCACACCGTGAGATCACGCGCACCTATGTACACATGTAAACCCAGGGTGATGAGTGCAGGATGAGCACACACATGCACACCCCGTGCACTCGCATGTGCACACAACACTCAGGCGGGTAAACACATACGGGTGCCATGCAGTACACATGTATGCACAAGAAAGTGCACCAAACACACACGTGTGCACACACGCACACACATCTCGCATGCACGTGAACAGACACACACGTGCACACGTGGGCCGGTCCCCATGCAGCCCCCTCTGCCTCCCCTCTGCCGCCCTCCTCCCTGCAGAGTTCCGGAGCTGCCTCCCTGCAGGAGATTTCAAAAGAGGCTGTTTATACAATTTCTAGTAAAGAAATAATTATTATAATCACATTAAGCGATTTGGCTGTTAAATTCCTGTAAAAGGGATGGTTGTTCTCATGCGGCGGAGGGCGCGGGTGGGGCCCCCGTCTGTTTTGCTTGTTTTCATCTCCCTGCCTGGGAATGAAACAGCGTCCTGTATGACGGATGGGCCCCCGCGCTGGTCCTTGACCTTCTGGGCAGATTTCTGCTGAGCTCGCGGAAAATGCTCTGCACGGCTGTGGCTCCCACATGTGGGGGGTGGAGGGGAGCGGGGAGGCTCGGGCGCTTCCCAAAAACAGAACAACAACAACAGCGGCAGGCTGGGGAGCCAGGCCGGCCGGGGCCTGGACAGCGTCCCATGAGGACAGCCAGCAGAGGGGTTTGCTCTTGGCAAACCGGTGACTTGACGTCGCTGACTTTTTGCGGCTTCCTCTGTCAGCTGCCCCTGCTGGCTTCCCCCCTCCTCCCTGGGGACACGCCAGAGCCAGAGTGGAGCTTTCTCCAAGGTTTCTGGTTAGGGCCAGCGCTCAGGCCGGGAGGCAGGGGACCAGGGCCAGGGCCAAAGCCCGGCAAGTCCCCACAGGCCCTGCCCCAGGTCTGCTGTCCTCCGCCCAAGCCCACCGAGGGCCCTCCTGGGCGCCTTGCGGGGCTGGTGTCCCAGGGCTGGGAGCCAGAGGAGGACCCTGACTCCACCCCGCTTCACATAACTGCAGGGTTAGCAGGCCCTGGGTGGTGGGGAGGGCGCCCGGCGGGGGTCACACTCTGGCCGGAGCAGGCCTGACGGGCATGAGGACTCACACCTGTGGCCCCTCACAGAGGTGCAGAGCGGCCTGAGGCCAGCGACTGGGCTGCCAGGCTGCCAAGGCCAGGGTCAAGGGCCGCATGGCCGCCAGTGGCTCCGGAGCCCTCCCACCAGGGCCTGCCACCTCCGCTGCCCCCGCCCAGGACCCAGAGGCCCGCACTTCTGCAGATCGAGCCTCGAGGACGGCTCCCATGACAGCAGCCACCTCCTGCCCAGCAGCAGGACGGCCCGGCCTGAGTGTCCCCTAGGGCTGCATGGGGTTCCCTGGGCACAGGCGCCCTCCCTCCCACCACCTCTTGCACCAATGGGCCAGGCCACGGCTGTGCTGGGGTCAGCGCCAAGCCCCGGCTGACACGCTGCCGCAGGAGCAGCATGTAGGGATGGGCTGTCTGGCAGTGGCAGCTGAACCTGGGAGACAGTGCCCACGTCCCAGGCAGGCCCTAGTGACCAGTGGTCGCGTCCCGGGGTCCGGGGGGAATGCAGGCAGGGCCAGGCCCAGAGGGGTAGGGTGGGGTCTGCCCAGCCTTCTGCGGCCTCAACACTGGGAGGGAGAGGTGGCGCGGGGGACGAGGGGGGAAGCTCGTGGAGCCCCAGGGCTGGCTGGGACACTGGTGGCCGCCAGACCAGAGTCAGAAGCCGCGTGCCCGGTGGCTGTCCCCGAGCAGGAGCCTCGGTGCCCCCGGCCCCCGCCTCCAGCTGGCCCCTAGAGCTGCGCGCTCCTCCCCAGGCGGAGCAGCTGCGCACTCAGCTGAACGTGGCCCAGGAGGAGCTGGCCGTGCTGCGCCAGGAGCTGCAGGGCGCTGAGGAGAGCCGTGAGGGGCTGCGCAGGGAGGCCCGAGAGGCCCGCCAGGCGCTGGGCAGCGAGGCCCGCGAGCTGGACGTGCTGCGCTGCTCCAACAGCGAGCTGCGGGCCGCCCTCCGCAGGGCCGCACAGGAGAAGGCCAGGTAGGGCAGCTGCCCGGGAACAGGTGGGGAGCCTGTGGCCTGCTGCTCAGCCGGGCTGGGCCTTGGCGAGGACACGCGTAGGGGTGGGTGGGGCGTCCCACAGCGGAGCTAGGCTGGGCAGGCAGCTCAGACGCACCAAGCGGGCCTCTTGCTGCCCAGCCAAGGGCTCCTCAGTGCTGGCCTCACGGGGAGGCCGGGACATGGCAGACCTGTCCAGCCGGCCGGGCGGCCTCCTCCAGGGCACGGGGAAGGGCAGGTCCTGTGGGGGCAGCCGGGCTGGACTGCGGCTTGCACAGGGCGGCCGAGCTGCCGGCTGGGCTGGGTGTTGGAGTCTGGGAGTGTGATCCGGCGGTGAGGGGTGACAAGGCAGGAGCCACTTGGGCACTCGGACCTGGGTGGACGTGTGCAAAGGTGACAGGGCCCTGCAGAGACTGGGCCTGGGGACCCTGGAGTGTCAAAACGGGCAGCGTCTCACTACGTGGGCAGAGACCTGCCAGGCAGCTGGGACGGCCACCCTTTTAGGGAGGGGCCGGGCCCCCAGCTGGCGTCCCTGGTCCCAGCTCAGGACACCTCCTCAGTTTTAAGCGGTCAGCGGAGGAGAAGGGGCAGAGGCTGCTTGTCCTGGAGGAGGCGGAAGCAGTGGCGCAGCGGGAGGCCGGGGCGCTGCGGGCGGGCCTTCGAGAGCTGGAGCGTGTGCAGGGGGACACCCGCCGGGAGCTCCAGGAGCGCCGCAGACAGGTAGGGCAGTGGGGGGGTCTCCGACACCCAGCCGCTGCAGCCACACCCTCCCCCTGGGGTCCCAGCTCCACAAAGCCCCCCCGGGGCACCCCCAGGGCTGCAGTGCAAGAGCCCTGGCCCCGGCCCCGGCCCCGCCACCACTGCCATCGGAGCTCTGGCCCCAGGCTTAGGGCCTCCGGTGACAGGCCCAGGGAGGGTAAACGCAAGAGCGTTCCGGGAGGAAGAGGGGAGAGCACAGTGTGGCAGCACATACAGCTCCCCAAACTCAGTGGCTTAAAAACATGTTCGTGCTCACAAACCCCATGGGTGAGGAATTCCGCCAGGCATGGAGGGAGGGCCTCGGCTGGTGATGGGGCTGGCATCACCTTGGGGCGGCTGTGGGTGACACCCCAGGTCTCCCCCGGGGCCAGGCTTCCTGGTGGTGTGGCGGCCTTGGGGTAGCTGGCGTCCTAACCACCACCCCACACGCCCTGATCTGTGCGCACCTGCGCCCCACCGAGCCCTCCTCCTTGCCCTAGGTCCCCCGAGCGTCCCAGCCCCAGAGAGGAGGTGCCAGCCGGGGGACGCTTCCAGGGGCAGGAGCAGGTGGGGGTGCCGACGGCCCCTCGCCCGGAGGTGGGCTTAGCCTGGGCCTCCGAGTGAGCCGTGAGGGAGGACGTGTGAGCGCAGGGCCGGGGCTGGCCGGGTCCAGCGTAGAGGCCGGGCGACCACGTCAATGCCATCCACGCCGTCCCAGGTGAGGACGCTGGAGGCCGAGAACCAAAGGACAAGGCGAGAGTGCGGCGAGCTGCAGGCCCAGTGTGCGCAGGAGGCGCAGCGAGGGCAGCGGAGTGCACAGGAGGCGCTGGAGCTACAGAGGCAGGCGGCCGCGGCGGAGGCTGCCCTCGCGGGTGCCCGGACGGAGGTGGGGCTGCCTGGGGGGCGGCAGTCGTGTGGGGTTAGGGGGTAGCAGGGCCGGCCAGAGCGCGCCTGTCTCCTCGTGGCCCTTGTGGGTCTGTCCACGTCCTGCCGTCCTGCGTGCAGCCGGCGGCGGGGAAGGGACTCTGAGTGGATCCGGCTGACACCGTGACCCCGACCCAGGGTTTGCGAGTGTTAGAAAATGGCACAGCTCTGAGCCTGGGGAGAGGCAGGGAGGCCCCCGATGGTCGGTTCCCAGAGAGGGCACACTTCGCCACGGCTGCACACAGCACGCACCCCTCTGCCCAGCCCAGCGCAGCCCGTCCGTCCTGTGTGCTTGAGGGCTGTGCTGCGTGTGGCCGGGGGCCGTGGACCCCCACAGCCTTCAGGGGCCAAGGCTCGGTTCAGACCCAAAGCCACACGTGCAGCGGCCACCACGCCAGGGAATGTGGGGCTCTCCACCCGCAGCCGTGGGACCCCACGTGACCTCGCAGCCCCACGTCCCTGTCATGGAAGGGTTGTTATGCGGCGGCCACCCAGAGTGGGAGCTAAGGTGTGGCCCTGCGCCCGGCCCTGCACGCTGCTGCCAGCGGGGGGGCAGACCCGGGGTCCGTCCAGCCGTGACCTGCCCAGGGCTCGAGGCCGAGAGAGCCGGGGGCGAGTCTTGGGAGGGCAGGTGGGTCGGAGCAGTGATCAGGGCCTCCCTCTCAGCCTGGCCGCACCCTGGTCCTCCATGTCCCTCCTACAGGTCCTGGGGCTGCAGCGGAAGTTGGCGGAGGTGGAGGCTGCAGCGGAGGCCCAGGGACAGCAGCTCCAGGAACAACTCCGCGAGAGCTGGGAGGCCGAGCAGGCCCTCCGGGCTGAGCTACACAGCGTCAACAAGAAGCTGCAGCAGGCCAATGGCCGGGCCGACAGCCTCCAAGCTCGCCTGGACAGGGCCCATTGCCGGATCCACAGCCTGGAGCAGGAGCTGGCCCCGGCCGAGGGCGCCAGGCGGGACCTGGAGGCCCAGCTGGGCCGGCTGTGCTCCACGCTCCGCCGTGGCCTGGGGCTCCAGGGACAGAGCCCCTTGGCCTCCCCTGAATGGCCGGGCCCCCCCGCCAAAGGTCGGCATCCTCAGTGGTGGCAGGCGGGCTCTTGTCCCAACTCCGTCCCCAGCCTGGGGCACCCCAAGCCCTCTGGGGCCTCACAACCCACAAAGTCGGGGGCTGGGCCGGTCCCAGCAATTTTAGGAGCCTGTACGGAGCCCGAGCTCTCGTGGGCAGGGGCAGCAGAGAGAAAGCGGGAAGGGTGCTCACCTGCCCCTGATTCCTTCCCACAGGCTCTGACAGCTCCCAGGCTCGCCCTGGGCCACAGGGTGGCAGCCTCCACTTGCCCACACCCGGAGACCGCGGACCAGAGGTCGTGGATGTGGCCTCTGTGCGTGATGCCCTGGGGGACCTTGTGCAGAAGCTTCGGGATGCCCAGCAGGGCCAGGTGAGAGGGGCCTGGGTCCTCCCCTACCCCAGCACATGCCCCGGGGGGGGGCTCAGGGAGATGAGGACAGACGCATCCCCTCCCCCAGACCGCTGCGCGCCTGTCCCTTTGTCTCCAGGTCTGCAGAGACCCTGCTGGGGCCCTGTGGGTCAGTGTCCAGACAGTCCTTGTTTGTCGCAATGAATTCCAGTAATGCCACCGTCCCCCGAAACCCGACCGCCGCCAGTGGCTGGGCTCCACCCCTCCGTCAGGCCGGCTGCAAAGCCCCTGGGGCCAGGCCCTGCTGTGACACCCGCTTGGTCCGGGACAGGGCATTCTCTATCCCATGCCATCCCCTGAAGAACTGTCCCCAGGGGCCGGGGACACTGCAGGACAGACTTGCCAGGCCACCCTCAGCATGTGCCCAGTGACCCCTCACATGGGGGCCAGGCTCCCCAGCAGCCACTTGTGCTCCTGGCCCCAGGGCTCCCCCAGAGCTATCTGTGGGCTGTCCCCTCCCAATTCTCCAGGTGACAGGGTGGATATGGGACTCAAGTGGGGGGGGCTGTGTGAAAGACAAACGACCCCCGAGCCTTGGGTCCTCTGTGGACACCTGTTCCCTTCGGGCCCCACGCAGCCCAAGGTCCTGGCCAAGGGTAGCCCCTGCAGGGCACCCCGACACTACGTCTGTGCCGGAAACCTGGACCCTTGGGGCCCCACTCAGCCCCCTGCCCTCCCCAGGCCTGTGGGTCAGCTCAGCCACCCAGCTCGGCCCGGCCCCTGGCTAGACTGCAAGCTGCCCCTGGCGCCCCACCCCCTGTAGGACCCCAGCCCTCTGCCCTCCTAGCTGCCCTCTGACCTCCGCCCTCCTGCCCAGGACGACTACCGTGTCCAGGTGGCCAACCTGAGCAGCCAACTGAGCGAGGCGGAGAGCCAGCGCGCTCGAGCCCAGAGCCGCGTGGGGCAGCTGCAGATGGCCCTGGCCCAGGCGGAGGAAGGTGACCTCCCACCCCCGGGCGCATCTGCGGGGAACACCACTGTCCCCGGCCACTTACCGCCACGAGCATGTGGTTGGCGACCGCTCAGGGATGGCTCCGGGGCAGCCCCCGCCTCGCCTCCCCATCCCCTCCTCAGGGAGGCCCCTGCCTGCTGCCCCTCATGTCTCAGGGTCTGCCAGGAGCGTGGGTGCAGGGCCCAGCAGGGACGTGGTGGTGAGGGAAGGGAAGAGGTTGGGGAGCAGGACGGGCAGGGGCGGACTTGGAGTGCGGACCGGGCAGCGGGGACCCCAGGCCGCCCCCGGGACCCTTGAGCTGCGAGGACGGAGGAGCCTCTGCCCTCCCACCATCCCCACGCCCGTGGCTCAAGCCCACGAGCCTCGGACCGGCAGCCAGTGGACTGTGAGGGGCCGTGGGGGACCCTTGAGCCACCTGCTTGCCCTGCAGGCCGGCGCCGGGCGGAGAGTGCGCTGAGCAGTGCCCGGACGTCGCGGGCCCTGCAGAAGGAGGCTCTCCGCAGGCTGGAGACCCAGCACCTGGCGAGCGTGCGGGCAGCCGGCCAGGAGAAGTGGCGGCTCCAGGTGAGGCGTGCCGGATGGGGACCTGGGTCCAGGGGCCTGGGGACAGGGCCCTCGGTCACCCTCACAGCCTGGGAGGCGGCCACAAAGCGGGAGGTGGAGGGAGGGTGCTCTGAGGGCTCCTGGGAGCATCATTGCGGGAGCCAGTGGGGAGCCAGGCAGGTCCCTGTGGGCAGAGACACAAACTGGGCAGCAGCCGGTGGCCTCAAAGGCCCTCAGAGTTTGGACACAGGGCCCCGGGGCCATCCTGGAATGGCTGTCTTTACGGTGGTCCTAGCCCTTACTTTACAGATGGGGGAAACTGAGGACTTGGCCTGGTGGCACAGCCAGTGAGGGCAGAGCCACGGCCCCCAGGTCCTTCCTGCTTTTGGAGGCCACAGCAGCAGGCACAGAGGTGGCACTGGCCTGGCTCAGGGCTCTTCGTCACATTCTGCTGCTCCGGGACCCGTTGCCAGTCCACGGCTCTCAGACACAGGAGGGGGTTGCGCAGGACACACTTGGGTAAATGCACCTTGTGCCGGGCTTTGTGAGGGGACGGTGGCCGCTGCGTCTGCAGCTCTCAGGTGAGAAGGGGCAGCCAGGCCTGGGGTTGGGGGCTGGCCCAGGCCGCCCTCCTCACGGCTGGCGGGAAGTCCTGTGCCCACCCCGGACAGGGCTCTCTGGGTCACTCTGGAGCGCTCCGTTAAAGACCCCAGAAGCCTAGAGGATGGGTGCCTGGCGGAGGCCCCTGGGTGGTCACCCTGATGGCAGGGACCTGGGGCTCCCCGAACCATGCTGGGAGATGGGATTGCGCACTGCGGCACGGGAGCAACATGGACCGCGAGTCTCCCAGTGCCAAGGAGGGAGCCAGCGGGCCTGGGCGCAGAGTGCACACGCAGAGGCCAGACCTGGCCACCCCGGCCTTGCTGGCTCCATGCAGCCTGGGAGCTGGCGGCCACAGAGGCCACCAAAGGGCTGTCAGCACTGAGGCCAGGCAGGCAGGGGAGGGGGCCCCTGAGGAGGGGCCTCCCGCAGGGGAGAGGGGAGAGGGCAGCTGCAGAGAGCAGAGGCCGGACTGCTGAGAAGGCGACTGTCTTGTCCTCTGGGAGCTCACGGTGCTGGAAAGGAGGTTGTGCGAGGAGAGGGGATTTCTGTTTCAGGAAGACCCCTCCGGCCACAGCTGCTGGGGCCCGACGGCCTGGAGGGGCCCAAGGGTGCAGTGGCCTGGCCAGGAGGGCGACGGGGCTGTGAGCTGCTGGGGGATGTGGGGCCCCAGGGCCAGGGGCTGCCGCTGGCTGGGCGGGGCCGGGGGCCCTCTCGCATGTTCACATGGGTGCATTCCGGGTGCGTCTGAAAATAGCATTTTCTGTTTGCAGGTTACACATTTTGAAATAGACCTTTTAAATCAGCCTTTGCAAATGATTCAAGTAGTCCACATTTTCAACCAATAAGTAACATTTTCGCAGGGGAAAAAAAAGAGCAAATAGCCCACGTTTGACCGAGCTCCTGAACTGTCAAAGCTGAGCATGACGCGTTGCTCTCCCCATACAGCTTTCTGTCAGCACCTCCTCTTACCCCAGGGGTCTTTGATCCCTGTTCCCGCGACACCTCCACGCCCTGTTGACGGTCTGTCCCGAGTCCTGCAGACGCCTTCTCCTCCTCCTGGACTCTGCGTCTAACACCCTCGGCCTGGCTTTGGTTCCAAACCCCCATCATGGCCTTGTCCTTCTGGGGGTTCGTATCCCACTGGGAAGTTGCGTGACACCATTCAGGCTCTGTGCTTTCTCTGACCGCCGGCTGCGCCTCCCCACTGTCTCCTGTCCTCCTCCTGCTGGGAGGGCCACTCCTGCCCCCTGCCCCCTGCACGTGCACCGCCCCGCGCCCTCCCAGCTTCCCGCGTCCGCCTGCGCCCTGGGGCTGCTGCTCCTCCGAGAACCCTGCTCTGGGGCACCCCCCGTCCACGCGGCCGGGGCTCTGTGGTCTCCCCGGCCCCTTCTTTCTCCTAAGTGCCAGTGGGTGCCTGAGCGTCTGACCTTCCCTCGTGTCCGCAGACCCCAGGGCTCACCACTCACGACGCCCACAAATCACTGACGACCTAAACAAACTGATGACTTCAAACGACCCCACTTCTGAGCCCCTGGTCCCTAGGTCAGATGTCTGGCTGCTGTGGCTGGTCCCCGCCCTCGGGGCCACCCAGGTGCTGGCAGAGTCCAGTCCGCTGCAGTCGTCAGCCTGAGGTCCTCCTGCCTGGCCGTCAGCCCAGGCCGCTGCGCTCCGGCAGCAGGCGGACCCCCCACACCAGCTCCCCGACCTCACCGCTTCCTCCGCGGCCGCCTACAGGGCCGTGGGGCTCGACTGGGCCTGGATGGTCCCCCTCTGGTTAACTCAGAGCCCATGGACTGGCAGCCCTAATCCGTCCACCAAATCCCTTTGCCACGTATCCCGACATAGTCCCAGGATGACTTCAGACGCCAGAGTCACGGGGCCATTCTAGGGCTCCGCCGGCCACCCTGGTTTCAGCGGTTTGTGGACGTCTCGGCTGGTGGCTCAGGAGGACTCGGGTCCCTCTCTTCTCAGAGGGGCCGTTTCTCTCGGACTTTGGGCCCTTTGTTTGCCCTCTGACCTCGATCTCAGATGGGTTCCGGAAGGACAAGGATTTTTGTGGGTTCTTTGGATTTCTCTTGTCAGTGCTGTTTCCCAGTGGAAGCCAGAGGCCCATTTGCCTCTGAATTCATACGTGCAGCCGCTGACGTGACGTGGGATGCCTTCAGCGTTCTGCGTGTTCCCGGTGGGCCCTCTCCGGGAGCATTTGCAGACCTTCCTTCCGCCTTCAGGAACATCTCTCTGTTTCTCTCTCCGTGCTCCGCCCTGGAATCTCAGCTCCCAACGCGGCTCCTGGGCCTGCCGGTGTCCCCAGGCGCTGGGAGACGCTCACCCTCACCCCACCCGGCTAACAGGGTCGCCTGCCACGCCGTCGTCACAGCTGCCTGTTTTTCCGAGGTCGCCGCTCTCTGGCCCCTGCTCTGGTCTGACTCGAGAACGGCAGTTACCGCTTTCTGCCTTTTCTTGCAGTAACTCGCTTCTCTTTTTAACTAGAGACCCTCAGATCTGATCACTCGGACTTTGTTCTCCTGAACCACAGGGCGTTGCTACTTGATCTGCGATTTTCTCCTCAGGTCTCTAAAGAAAGGAGCTCTGGGCCAGTCAAAAGTCGGGGGTGGGAGGAGGCGCCAGGGCCCTCACGCGTCCCTGTCCAGCGGCTTCGGGTGCAAAGGAACGGCGGAGAGAAAGGTTCTGAGATCCTGTAGCTCGGTGTCCCTGGGAAGTGTGGGGGGCGGCGCCGGAGGCAGGACTGTCCCTCCCAGAGCTTTTCTGAGCCACAGGCATGGAGGGCAGGTCCCATTCTCCAGATCCACCGTTTGGGTGGGGCCCGGCCCCCCCCCCCCCGTGCCACGGTGCTGAGTGCTGGGGCTCCATCGGGGTCTCCATACACAGTTCCCCCCGGGTGCCGCTCGGATCTGCTCCAGCCGTATTGATTCTTACGCTTGATCTAGAACACTCAATTTTTTAGTGAAGTGCGC